>LGRX02003300.1:0-26707 GCA_001247695.2 Cymbomonas tetramitiformis
TTTATTTTTGAAAAGAAACTTTCAAAGGTTATTGATATTTCATGACATTATCAAAATTCGGACCACTGAAACGATATTTGAAATCAATTGTATGCTATAAGGTACGGCGACTAGAACATCTACCGGTTGGATCTCTTCCTACGTTTGTATTTATTTTTGAAAAGAAACTTTCAAAGGTTATTGATATTTCATGACATTATCAAAATTCGGACCACTGAAACGATATTTGAAATCAATTGTATGCTATAAGGTACGGCGACTAGAACATCTACCGGTTGGATCTCTTCCTACGTTTGTATTTATTTTTGAAAAGAAACTTTCAAAGGTTATTGATATTTCATGACATTATCAAAATTCGGACCACTGAAACGATATTTGAAATCAATTGTATGCTATAAGGTACGGCGACTAGAACATCTACCGGTTGGATCTCTTCCTAAGTTTGTATTTATTTTTGAAAAGAAACTTTCAAAGGTTATTGATATTTCATGACATTATCAAAATTCGGACCACTGAAATGATATTTGAAATCAATTGTATGCTATAAGGTACGGCGACTAGAACATCTACCGGTTGGATCTCTTCCTAAGTTTGTATTTATTTTTGAAAAGAAACTAAAAAGACATTTTAAATAATGCCTATGATAATAAAATATACACTTGAACTAAATATACTCTCAGTGGGAGTTGAACCCACATCTATTTGTCATATGACAAACGCTTTACCAGTTAAGCTATGAGATTGGCATTTTTTTGTTTTCTCTGTACAAATATTTACAAACTCTTCTAATATTTACAAACTCTTCTAATATTTACAACTTAAACTTCCTTCTCAGCTTTCTTGTACAACTTCTTGTATAGCTCGTGCTGATAATAATGAAAATATCATTTGTATTATGAAAGTATTCTGACACATTTATTATATCAAATTTTATACAAAGCTCGTTGCATGATTCTTTAAATCCGTCTAAAAAATGAAAATACCATCTCCGTTGTTCTATATTACAGACTATTGTTATTTTCATATGTATATAATCTTATTTAAAAATATGGATATAATGGAAACTGTGTATCTTTTATAGGTTTGCACTTCTTATTTATATTTTCAAAAGGATTCGGTTTCTTTGGATCAAACCCCCACTTCTTTCTGAAATATGTTCTACATAAATCGTTTGATAATTTTTTTGATTTCATATGAATGGGATCCTCGCGTTCACATCCGGTTTTTATTAAATTTACAAATTCTACTCCTAAAATTGGGTTATACACTCTGTTATGGCGACCCGTCTCGACGGGACGCATCGCCACGCGCCTGCAAGGAGGCCCACCCTTGCATGCGTGTCGCCACGAGGTGAGCACACCGAGGTGCTCACCCGCGCCCTCCCCTTAGGGCCACCGAGAGTGAAGCGTCCGGGAGCGGACCGCTTTTCTTTTGGGGGGGGAGAGAGCGCGCCGCGAGTGGCAGATGGCAGCCACCGCGAGCGCGCCGGGCGCACCGCCATGAGGCAGCAGCTCTCGCTGTGCTGTCTCGGGCTGCGTGACGCGCCGCTGCCCCGCCAGGCACACCAGACGCATGGTGCCTGGGGGTAGCGCGCAGCGTGTGCACCGCGTCCGGGCGCATCGGGCCTCCTTGCAGAGGTTGATGCGCGTGCCTGGGAGCAGCACACCGCGCACGCATGCCCCGCCGCCGAGCGCGGGGCGCGGCACCCACACTCGGGGTGCTGATGAGGCCGGCGAGCCCCAAGCTCCGGGCGAGTGCACCCGTCTCGACGGGACGCATCGCCACGCGCCTGCAAGGAGGCCCACCCTTGCATGCGTGTCGCCACGAGGTGAGCGCACCGAGGTGCTCACCCGCGCCCTCCCCTTGGGGCCACCGAGAGAGTAGCGTCCGGGAGCGGACCGCTTTTCTTTTGGGGGGGAGAGAGCGCGCCGCGAGTGGCAGATGGCAGCCACCGCGAGCGCGCCAGGCGCACCGCCATGAGGCAGCAGCTCTCGCTGTGCTGTCTCGGGCTGCGTGACGCGCCGCTGCCCCGCCAGGCGCACCAGACGCATGGTGCCTGGGAGTAGCGCGCAGCGTGTGCACCGCGTCCAGGCGCATCGGGCCTCCTTGCAGAGGTTGATACGCGTGCATGGGAGCAGCACACCGCGCACGCATGCCCCGCCGCCGAGCGCGGAGCGCGGCACCCACACTCAGGGTGCTGATGAGGCCGGCGAGCCCCAACCCCCAAGCTCCGGGCGAGTGCACCCGTCTCGACGGAACGCATCGCCACGCGCCTGCAAGGAGGCCCACCCTTGCATGCGTGTCGCCACAAGGTGAGCACACCGAGGTGCTCACCCGCGCCCTCCCCTTAGGGCCACCGAGAGAGTAGCGTCCGGGAGCGGACCGCTTTTCTTTTGGGGGGGAGAGAGCGCGCCGCGAGTGGCAGATGGCAGCCACCGCGAGCGCGCCAGGCGACAGGTGAGAACCTGTATAATCCATCCACCAGAGCAGTGGCTCTAGCCTCGGCATAGCCAGGCGACAGGTGAGAACCTGTATAATCCATCCACCAGAGCAGTGGCTCTAGCCTCGGCATAGCCAGGCGACAGGTGAGAACCTGTATAATCCATCCACCAGAGCAGTGGCTCTAGCCTCGGCATAGCCAGGCGACAGGTGAGAACCTGTATAATCCATCCACCAGAGCAGTGGCTCTAGCCTCGGCATAGCCAGGCGACAGGTGAGAACCTGTATAATCCATCCACCAGAGCAGTGGCTCTAGCCTCGGCATAGCCAGGCGACAGGTGAGAACCTGTATAATCCATCCACCAGAGCAGTGGCTCTAGCCTCGGCATAGCCAGGCGACAGGTGAGAACCTGTATAATCCATCCACCAGAGCAGTGGCTCTAGCCTCGGCATAGCCAGGCGACAGGTGAGAACCTGGATAATCCATCCAACAGAGCGGTGGCTCTAGCCTCGGCATAGCCAGGCGGCAGTTGGAGATCTGGATAAAAGCTCTGCGCATCCGAAGAGGCGGTAGGGGTTTAAAACCTTTCCTCCGGGCCGGCATCCCGAGAACTGTCAGGTAATTGGCAAACCTATTGTCATCACCTGTAAGTGTACCGTGTTGGAAGGTTTGAAACCTTGAGCGTGGTAATGGATGTGAGATCTCGAGCCTTGGGGGAGCCTGGTAGTGCAGATGGCAGACCGGTGAGAGGCCGACCCTTGTGCTTAAGAGGTTGATCTCCTTATTGCGGTGTGTCTTGGGAAGTGTAATGTCATCCCGGACAACAGGCGGCTGAGACCTGTATAATCATCCTGAGCAACAGTAGAAGATCTGTATAAAAACTTTACTGGTCCGACGTGGTCAGCGTGGACGTGACCTTCCCTAAGGGGGGGGGGAGTTGTGCTAGGAGGCAAGCACACGAGCAAGAAAAACGGCTAAGTACAAAACGCAAGAGTACTCAGTACGGAGTACAGTAGGACCGATCAGAATGATGTTGATGTGAGGTGCCTAGCCTGTTGTACGGAGTACTCAGTACAGTTGAGTTATGGAGAGAGTTCCTGAATGCATAAGAACTCTAAGTGTAACCAGTTTCGGGGATGAGAACTGAACTGAGAATTGTAAGCCGTAACTGCTGTAAAAAGCATAGCTATAAAGATTTACGAAACCGAAGTCTTGTTGTAATAACTTGAAGGATTTACGAAACCGAAGTCCGATAGTTGACCATACGTAATCATACCTCGTGCGGTCGTTTAATAAGTGTAGAATAGTATAAGCCCGAAAGTGTAAAGAGGAGAAGAAACTGGAGTGGTAGCCTCCTACATAAACCGACTGATCGGATAGCATCTATAGTGTAAAAGCATAGTTCATCACCACGTCCTGCTTGTATGAATGTCAATTTTTTTTCTTCATAGAATTTTAACAAATTACTAAAAGCGTCTTCTTTTAGTAAAACGTCATTTTGTAATGTGATTAGATAATCACATTTTGGATTGTCTTTGTTTTGAAATGCATTGATTATACATTCGTTCCAATTTCGTGAGAGGTGGCCGTTCGAAAAATCCGGTCTAGTCATATTGTGTAATACGTTGAATTGTGGATAGGTACAGGAGAACGTGGAATGATTGTTAATGATATTCAAATCAAATTGAATATCATTACAAAGTGTTATAGCTTTTAAGACAGATTCACATGTTTGATTTAACAAATCTGTATTAAGATATGTTACTATATACACACAGCATTTCATTTTAATTATTACATTTATTATTTAATTAAAATGTTCCGCCCCTCTTTCAATAATATAATGATATACATAATAACATTATATTTATTTCTCTATAAGAATTCTAGCTACAATGTTTTATATAAGGAATTGTGACATGTAGTTATCCTTTATGATCTTCAATCTTTGAAATCAAATAAGCTAATATAGTGAAATTACTTTATCGAAAATCCGTTTATCAATATTCCGTCAATATCTATAAATTCACATTGTAATACACAATCTGTATATTTAATTCTGAAATATCCAATTCCTTGATATGAAAACGCATCTAGATGTCTATTTTGTTTATCTATTCGAAATTCACTTGAAGCTCCCGATATACAATGATGAAAGTTGATATATTTATGAAACAGCATATGTTCGTGACCACAAACATACATACATACACCATGTTTTTCAAAAATAGGTCTAAGCATCTGCGTTTCTGGTAAATCTGGATATATACCGTTTGTTACAATATGGTAATGACCAACTACTATTTTGTATTTTTTTAACTTTCAAATAGTACTGTATTTAACCAGTTTATTTGTGTATGATTTAACATACATGTATCTATACAAAATACATCAATGTCTTCATTTATTTCTACTTTATAATAAAAATCTGGCATTATCCAATTAGATACTTTTTTGTATAAATGTTTTGAATCACTATCATGATCATGATTTCCTAAGATCGTGTATTTGTTCTGTATATTACTGAAGAAACTATCAAATTGTTTTAATTGTCTCGTGAGTTGACTGTATTCTAAACCCCGCATATAAAAACAATCTCCCATTAAAAAAGTATAATCACTGTTTGATTTTTTTATGAGATCACATATTTTACACAGGCTTTCATTGTAAAATCCAAAATCTCCGATAAATGTTAACAAAGTCATAACTGTTATATCATTCGATTTTTTAAGATGTTAACATATGAAACTACCTTGTATTCAATAATATCAAATGTATACCACTTGATAAACATTTATATAAGATACATTGTAAACGCCTTTAATTAAATAATTTTTCTTTATATATATTGAGCGATTTCAACTTTAGATTTAATGTCTTCTCTAAATGATGATGTTTGAATCTATGAAAATCAAATTGAAGTTGTCCTCTTTTGACTCTGTAACAATCTATATTGTTTCTGTATTGTTCAAGATAATCAATCAAAGATACATAACGATTTATATTTTCAGATGACGATATGAATACAAAGTCTTTGATTCTTGGTAGTCCTTCTTTGAATATTGGTTTGAAATTTGAAAAATATACAATTTGTTTATCAAGAAAGTCTAGATTTATATTTTCTTTTATGATAACATCATAACGTAATAACACTACGAAATCATATTTGATTCTATTCGTATTTTCATATAAATTCTTCAATTCTACTGATTGTTTTGCACTATACGCTGAGCTGAATTGATTTTCGATAGGATTCCTACCTCCGTTCATATTTCTGTCTTCATTTACTCGTTTTGAGAATTCTGTATCTTCTATTTCTTTTAGCTTGAAATTTCGTTGATGTTCATGCAAACTATATATAGGACAAAGGATATTATTTATTTCCTTTTGCAATTCAAGATGCCATGAATGACAAAAAACGTCCTTTTGTATATTTTCTCCATATAGTCTTTTTATATAATTATTTTTTTGATGTTTTTTCAATAAAGTCAATGCATATTTCGTATCTTCACTTCTACTTATAAGTTTACCATAATAACAATACGCAATTCTTGTCATATTGATATACACTTTTTTTTATATTTTTATACTAAACAATCCGAATGGTAGATGTTGAATATGTTGGTGAATTCGGTGTAGAATTATCGACTGTAATACCCTATTGTTACTATCTGCATGTTCTTGGGATGCAGCCCTGCAGTTCTTGGGATGCAGCCCTGATATATATATGTGACCGATGGACAAAAACCTCTTGGGTACATGTTTCCACGGCCTGATTATTATTTGGTCGGCAATTATTGGCAAAAGTCATTGGCTATCAGCTTTTGACTTAGAAGCCACAATGTTATAAAAGTTGCGACCTATTGTAACCATATGCAGCAGTTATGCCTTCAGCATACGTAGACAATATGATTATGTGGAACTTATAATCCCACTTAAGTTGCATCATGATACATTTATCCAGGTGTTAACAAGTGTTCAGGATTTGATAAGGGGTTGACGCCCCACAAGCCAAAGGTCACTGTCTCATAAGGCTCGCATCAAGTGTGCGGCTTTGAGGTTTAGCGTCCTAGCGAGGGACAGTCATGATGCTTCCTAGTCCATAATGGAGCTGGAAATGAGAATGTTCAAGATATCCGAAGACAGGAAGGCTTTTGGTTGGCCGGTGTTACTGTCAAGATGCTTAACCTTGATGGAATGGCATTAGGATACAAACTGTGCAACCATGCATGTGACTTATGCATTGGTGTATGACTTTGATGAATTGTCTCTTGTCATGAACCTGGAAGGAATGACGGGCAAATAGCTAGAGTGGCGGATTTACTCACTCGGCTTTGCTGTTTATGGAATTCGATGCCTGATGGCACAACTGGCAATCCTTTGCTCAGATGCTTTCCTTAAGACATTGGCAACAATTTGTGTGCCAGCTTCTTTAGATTTGGGGAGAAACCATGGATCAACAATTCATGAATCAAAACACATGTTATCAAGGCTGATTCAACGAGTCCTTTAACTCTTGAATTTCGACAATCAGCATCTCAGGTTATTGACGTCAAGTGATGGTCGTAAGCTTACAATATAGCTTATTTACATTTGAAAAACCATCGTTCTCCTATGTCAGTGCCCCTATAATATGATAGAGCCGGAGAAATATGCATCTATGATTTCTTCATAATGAACTTCATGTGTCAATAAGTCAAATAAGACTTCATTTGATGCTTCAATGGGCATGATGTACCGTGTCATCAACTTTATGGCTGCTATACACAGATGCTGGAACTTTTGATAAGATTTTTAATCTTCCAAGCAAAATCACAATGATGTAAATCAATTTGTGGCAGCTGTATGAAAATGAATGAATCTATACTCTTCCTCCCCCTCAAACCAATCAGATGGTTATGGAGGATGTTATTCAATCATTATGTTATGTGAAAAATGGTTTGATAGAGAATCAGACTGAGATTGCTCATCGAATGCTTTAGAGGTAACAATGTCAATCTGAACATTGATTTTCTCTACGTCATATTGGTAATATGCCTGACGTTTTTGAATGTGGCAAATGCCAGATGATGTCAAATGCAGTCGTTGGGTTGCAGCCCACATATTCTGTCAATTCAGGGTCACTATGGTGTGCCCATTTTAGACAATGATTCTGGATAATGATTGTCATAATGAACAATGAAATCAGTGATGGTACCGAAGTTAACTTTGGTATCGAAGCTAATAGAGAGTCAATCAAGAAGTGTCCGTAATGACAACAACTTACTACCAGTTGTATTTTCGTAGTTGATGGATGGCTGACATGTCATTTCATTATGAATAGAACATGGCATTGTCTAGTGATATGTGTATATTCTTCAGCACATGATCACTTATCTCAATGGTGCCCATTTTATTTTTGGGCAAACACTATTCAGAGACTTGTTATGATAAAGAAGTATGAATGATGAATGTGTCATTTCAATCCGATAGAATTGTGACTTGTTTTATGACTATAAAATTTCTGTCACTTTCCAGAATGAGGATGAACTGCGCTTGGAAACCAGCTGCAGATAGCGGGTTCGAGTTCCGCCATGGCTTTTCCCAAGACTTCGTGGCCTAATGGTAGAGGCAACAAAATTTTAAACATTCCCGAATAAGCTTTCAAAGAGTCTTTATTCCTCAATGAAGCATTTGTGTCTTATGTGCCAAAATGATATGAAACCACAAGTATGATGTCAATCTATATGTGGATGGTTTATACCATTGTATGCTATTCCACAAATAAATAGTGATGTCAGAATAAAACTTTGGACAATTGCAACTTAGTACAAACCTGAGTGCATTCAAGTCCATTTGTATACTCAGAATCTGAATCTAATGTACTTTCTATATGCACAGGATAGAACATTTTTTTCTATGCGATTCTGGATTCAGAAACTAGAGTCAATGTAAAAGTCTTTTCCTATTTCAGACGATGAAACCTTTATTTCCTTAGGTGCAATACCTTATTGTAAGGAATGGTCATTTTCAATACAAGTTTCAATCGATTTTCTCAAATCTGTCACTTTTATGATGATCAGATTGGTCAACTTTACAGCATAACCACTTCCCCTCGCTGAAGGAGATGACTCCCATCATAGGGCGGTATATTAGCTGTTTTCATATGACACATGAAAAACATGAATAACTCTTGGAGAATTTCGGGATAAACATCCTGGATTGGCTGTGCTTGATTGCTCTATGCCCAAGAATGACCGAAGAGATTGCTTGCCATTTTTCAGCCATATGGCGTGGAGGCTGCTTAACAACGGTTGGGTCATAAGCTAAATAGCTATGTTAGCTATGTCGGAGGCTGAATAGCCATGATTGCACAGACTTTGTCTTTCATGATGAATAGACCTCTGAGAAATGGTGTCTGAAAAATCAATTGACAACAACTCAACCTTTTGGTAGGATGAAGAGCTGATGATCTTTGTTGCACTATAATTGTTTAATGTGCACTAATGAAATGCCTCGTGATATATAATCTCACAGAATAGGCATTGCTCAATGGCGATATGATCAGATATGTAATGATCAATGAAGACAAGATGGTTGGTATGGCTCATTCAGTAGGCATAATTACCTCAAAGAGATGCCAATACACGGATACATATCAAGACATAAGGGCAATAGGCTTATTGTATAGCCTTCAAGGCAGCTAGCATTTATGCTGCATTGGTCAGCTCAGTGGCTTTGACCTTTTTAGGTGTTGTACTCAGGCCGTGGCCTGCATATTGCATTCAGTAATCTTGACACCTTTAATGATCCAATCAGATGATATGTATGAAGTATCAAGAATGGTTGCCCTTTTCAATGATCATCGGTGGCAGAGGCCATAGTGCTTGCACCGTGTCAGTATACAATTCTAGTCTGGATACATGCTAGACCAGATGTATACAATGTCTAGGTCTTCAAAATCAAGCTCATATGAATGTCATGGCTGATGTATGTGTCAACTTCCATGGAGTTCTGCATGGTTTGACTGTATATAGTCAGGCTTACCAAAACAAAAACAATGATGCAACTTACTTGTTTTATTATGTGTCTTTATTATTTATTATTTATTTGGTTTTTAGTTGTATTTCTAGCTTATCATCTTCCCCCCTCAAGGAAGTGTATTGCTAGACGGTTGTCAAGCGCCGTTCAAATACAACAGAGGTCCGACCTCTATGTGATGACGTGGAAGCTTTCTATGAAGCTGGATAGCAGTTCTCGGGTTGCAGCCCATTGCACCGAAGGTGCATTGCAGTTATTAGGATGCAGCCCGAATCCACGTCATCAACGTGGGTCATATAGTGCCCAAACATGTGCTGTATATATACAACACTACCCTCCAGCGGCGAAGTGGCTTGCTATTACCATCATCGTATGCTGTGGGATATCAATATATGATCAGAGAGCATGGATATATATATGTGCCATGTTTGTCAATATCGGAGAGATTGTGTCTTCTTTAAAATCCTCATGACTATATGTATAATGGTGCTATACTGATGTCAACAACTTCTCTCTGAGTGATTTATTGATTTCAGATGTAATGTCGTGGCATAAAATATATATGTCCACGTCATTGGCACGAGTCATGTTGTGTCCATGCATACACGATCTTAGCGCAAGTCACAATACAGTGCCCGAGCATACGCGATTTTAGCGTAGGTCACATTGTGCCTCTAATTATTACATCTGAGAATATATGTTACTCATCTTTGTGAGTCTAGACAGCATTGTGTTGATTGCAATGCTTTCTCTGGTGACTTATATATCACAGATTATACCAAATGTGGTGATCAGTCCAGTGCAATATTTTGTCACCGGAATGTACAGGGATTGTGAATGATTGCAATCCAGCCGGAGGAATAATCCCAACAGCTTATTCTGTACTAATGAATTCATCGGAGTTGTACTCATTTCGACGATTCAAAAACCCATGTCATTGTAGTGATGGCAACTCATGTGAATATATAGGGTTTTTATCAGAATGCTTTTATGTGATGTCAACATATTATGAACAATTCACTTGCATCTCAGGACAAAGGAGTTACGCTTGGAAGGTCTTGCATGATGGTCACCAACAGTTATCAGATGTTATTCGGGTGCCAATTTCTGCCTTCAGCACTGGGACTATATCAACCAGTTTTTCAACGATGCACTTGTCCTTCCCACTCTTATGTACGGCTATAGTGCCAAAGTATATCAGGTGGGATATATATATATACATTATATAACTATCATCTTCTGATCCAGGATATGCAATTAAGCATGGTATCAGGTTATATGTTATGTATATAGTTCAGCATTCCAAACTTACTCGAGAATGTAAATGCTGAGCAAGAGTCAACTTATAGTCATTGGGATATAATTTCCCATCCGAGTTTACACTTTGTTAGTGATGGTGGATTTTAACGTTGTACAGATTTCAACGTTACTTGTGGATGCAGTGATTTTATCAAAAGCAATCCATCAGAAATCACCAGATCGGAATATAAAATGGATATGTATGTGATCCTATCCATCTTCTTCCCTCCTTGAGGAAGTGTGAACATATAGGCAGGTCAATTGCTTATATAGCTTATAGCTTATAGCTTATAGCTTGCAGTCCTTGTAGGAAGCAGTTTATACAGTTCTAGGGTTGTTGCCCGTAATATTATCATGTCCGTGCTGATTACAGCATGATATATATCTGCCAAACACAAAGTGTATCCAATAAATAGGTGGCATTTAGGGCATATCTGGTTACAGTGGCCCTTTCACCCAATAATATGATTAGGGTGTTACATGATATCTGTAACCCTAAAATAGGTAAAAAATAAGCAGTATAATTTTTTTGCAAAGGTTTTTAAGCAAAACTGCATTTAATACCTAAATGAATGTAAGGTGGTTTTCAGAGGGTACGTTACACCCCTGACACACACATTTAATTCTAGGGGTGTTACAGGGTGTTACAAGTGCTGTATAAATCAGGGAATATTTGTTGATAGCTGAATAATCAGATCAGCAAAAAAAATCAACCCGATTTTTTCATTTTAAAATCATGCGTGGAGCATTTTTACGCATGGTGTTACAGCCAATATGTATACCCCTATATATTACACACCTAATATCTAGGGTGTTACACGAGATATGACCATGGTCATTATGTTTTTCTGATACCTTAATAGGTATAGAATCATAATTCAAAATAAAATGGGGTCGAAATTTCAATTTTGAAATCATGCGTGGAAGTTTTTTACCCATTTTACAGCTTTTTTGGCTATTTGATATATTGCCTCGGTGACATATCTCAGTGTATATGTGGAATGTAAAGTACAGAATCACTGCAATAAACTTCACTTTTGCACATGATAAATTTCATGGCAATAAGTGAATTGTGCTGTATATCAACATCTATGGTTGATAGCATTTCTGGGTTTTACTGATTTAAACCCATGGCAGCAAATGTACATTTTGGTGATATATAAGTTATCAACTTAAGTGGGAACATCCAGTTAGGAACATCCACTTTAGTGATATTTGTCAATCTATGATCTGTTCTGAGCATAGGTCTGTGCTCTAAGATTTATCAAAATGATATTTCTTATTTAGAACATATCTGGACATTGCTTGATACAATCACAACAATTTAACACAACACATTTGTATGTGTGTGTTGTCCTTAACAACTATTATCAGATGTCATGTAGATACTGATCTGAGATTTGCATGCATTTGAACTGATCAGATCTGAATCAACTGTCAATATGCAACGTAGTTGTTGGTATTGCTCCAGCGATGATATGTGGAATGACGAGTGGACTGCACCCAACAGTTGCCAGCTGTTTAATGGGTGCAGTATCTTGCCTTCGGGTCTGGAGATAACTCCATCCAGCCCTACAGCATGTTGTCTTATCCTGCTCCCTTATCTATCGCAATCACTGACATTTTCCACGCACATGTGTTTGGAAAATGGTATGTACATTATCATACACATAGTAGATATTTAAGTTAATCAATTCACTTTGAATCAGTGAATGTTAATACATACAATGCAGTGTGTGTGTATGCAGTGCTTACTGATTAGCACTTTTATCAGTGTATGTGTGTGTGTGTAAGATAACTTTTACACACTTTACAGTAGGATATGTTCTGGATATTACAATATCCTAGACAATTCATCATGCAAGATAGTCAGCATACCATGCACTGAATACATCTAACATGATATATCAAGTTTAGGGATTATTGTAATTCCATAATAATCTCATTACAAAATGAGTTGCTGGGTATATTTCACATACAGCTCCGGTGAGTATCCTTTCAGTAATCCACAATAGAACAATATGTTGTCCGAGGAGTATCTCGACTCCACCGGGTCACATTGAGCTAATTACTGTGTTAAGATTACTGAACAGGCACCTTATACGGTATGGGTTCTAATATAGTTTAGCATGCACTGCAATGTGCTTATGCAATGTTCATGTATCACAACATGATGCTAGTATACCAGTTGCTAACGTGATCAAACTGATATATATACACTACAGCTGGTATCGTGATCAAGCTGTATTATTAATGCATGCACAATTCACAATGTTGCAATCACTCAGCATAAAATGTATACATGGTATAATAATGCATGTACTGCATGTTGGTGATTGCTGCAAGTGATGTGTGTGCATGTGTGCATGTGTGCATGTGTGCATGTGTGTGTGTGTGTGCTAATCCACACACACATATTGTGCACACATTATTATATTTCTGATGAGCATGAATGCTGATGATTAAGAATATTTGTGCAGTTGATCTTAGCAACATCTCGACATCATCATCATCGCAAATTGAAATCTTTCATAGCACGCTGCAAATAACTTATGCAAAAGGGCGCGCTGCTGATGAAAAGCATGTATTGTCGTCGCCATTCATCAGCGCATTATACGAGCGCTGACATGTATACGGATCAAAATTCCGTCGATGACCACTATGCCATATATCATTCTGAACAATTTTCGAGCGTGATTCATACAAGCGCGCGCATGTAATTGGCATGCATGCTGTAAGCTGCGATCCACTTCTGCAAAAATATGCGACCATCGCGCATGCTGCCAACTGCAAATTAGTGACCATCGCGCATGCTGCCAACTGCAAATTAGTATATCGCGCATCAACATGTATGAAGCCGTACAAAAAGCAATTTGGTGCAATCACGAAAATTGTAATGCTGCGCTGATGACTTTCCGCGCGGAAACGATTCCGCTGATGATTATGCTTTCACGTCGCATCTGCGAACATGTATACATTTGCGAACCATTTATGCGAGTACGTCGCCTTATATGCTCCGCAACCTGTCAACACAAATTAATGATATCTATGCGCTGCACACAATTGAGTTCTCGTTCGTGCCTTGACGAGCTAAATTAGAATACCATTATGTTAGGGCTGATATGCGAGCCCACAAATATTATACAGTATATCAAATAAACACTGTGCTGTTGAACGGCACACACAAGTGTAACAGTCAAGCGGGTTGTGAGTTGCAGTCTCTGATGAATGAATAACTGCTGAAGCACAACGCTTCCTCACTTTGTACCATACGTCTCCCATCATCTGAGATGGTACCGCCATTGGGTTGTGAACCCGAGACGTAGGTTGAACGACCAATATTGTAATAACGACTAGTTCGTTCATACTGTGCATGCGTGTTCCGCACATGCTTAAAGCAAGATGGTTCTTGTTTGTATTCAAGATGTATCTTTGCTTTGCCATCTTCGAGTTCGACGTACGAACTCTCGATGACAGGGTCATTCAAGTCTTTCCTTGAATAATGACAGATGATGTGACATTATCATCTGGCGACATGTACAGTCATCGTCGACCGTACTGACGATTGTCATAATAATATATGACGCGACTCGACATGTACAGTCATGGTCGACCGTACTGACGACTGTCATAATAATATATGACACGACATGACATGACATGGTATGACATGTCTGACAGGTATGACACGTATGACATGTATGACACATATGTCATCGGTCATGACCCTGACAAAATGCATATATTGCTAGATATACAGGGCCGATATATATCTATTTGTCGTTATACCCCAATATAGGGTTTCGATATCAGAACGGTCGGATTGATAAGATAAAAGAGATAAACATATACCTGACTTTAAGTTCAGGGATTAGGTTTCGGCCTACGAGTGACGGTCACCCAGACTACTCTAGGATGAGGCAGGTGACATATTTTGGGTGTCACTGTGCCAAATCCAGCACACCACCTAGTGTGGGGACCAAACTAGGTAGCCGAAACAGGAAACAAATGCCTACCGAGAGGCAGAAAAGTCAGTGCTAGTGGGTCAGGAGGCACTGTGCTCATACTGGCCAGGCCCCCTCCCCCGAACAGGCAGTGCAGCAGCCGTGCCACTACTTTCTACTGCCGAATTCTGATACACTGAAAACCCGAAACAGAGCCCATCTTGGGGCAACCTGCACCTACAGCATCTCAAACTGAAGGCAGGTTAATCTCAATCACGTTAGCACTAGCCACTTCCACAGCGCCCGGGAGGGCCGGTACCACTGTCACAGCGCCCAGGAGAGCTGGTACCACTGTCCGTCGAATCATTCGTAGAGCAAATTGAGATAATTGAAGGAGCGCCGATGTCGCCGCAGGCAGTTACACCGGGTGCAATCGGCTCGGTCCTGTGCCGAATTGAGGAAGAAAGTTCATCCCCGTCCCCACCGTCCCAGGTGGGTGGCTCGTAGCTTGGCGATGGTGGAGCACCACCCGGCGAGGGCGGCGCAGTAATAATCGGAGCTGCCTCAGGTGGTTGCGGGGGGCCTGGGAGCCATGTCCACCCGTACCCGTACGTAGTACGGTACCAGCCGTGGTACCAGCCCCCCGGCTGCCAGTAGAGATCCGGCGGGATGGCCGTGGGCGTCAGCTCACCAGCACCACCGACCTCGTCGCCGTTGCGCCCTGTCGCCGAAGATGTTGGCGCGGGGCAATCATTTGAAGGCGCGGCAGTTGCACAAATAACAAGCATTAGGCAGACTGCGAGAGACATGAGGGCAGAGTACCCAAAGCCCAACGGCGGTCTGCCGCAGCCAAGAGCCTGCCGCGGCGGCGGATCACCCTCGTCGTCATCCTCGGACTCTCCCTCAGTCACCGAAACTGAATCAACGGGTGCCACGGGCCCCATGCAATGCATCGCGAGAGGCGGGTTAGGGTCAGTGAGTTTAAGCCGCACCGCAAACTTGTCCATGAAGGACGTGTCTGGCTCGTGGGCGTGCAGCGCGCTGACGGGGTACATGCCCTCGTCGGACACCACCGACTGCGGAGCGGCAGGCGGTGCCGGCGGTGGCGGCATGTCCAGAGCGTCGCCCGGGATCTTGTCGTGGACTTGGAAGGTGTTGACGTGCATGGCACCACCAACCGCGCAGACCCCGAGGCGGGTGTCAGCGGGTTGGCAGCACTCCAGATACTCGTCGATGGCGTGAGTCTCAACGGTGTCGTCCACACAGAAGGAGGCGGCAGAGAGATCCTCGAGCATCACGGGCTTGCCGCCCGCCAAGAAGCATAGCGCGTCGAAACGGTCGGTGTCGTTGTTGTCGATGGCGTGCTGGAAGGCAGCGGCGTAGAAGTCGCCCTCCACCTCCTGAACCGCGAAAGAATGCGCCCCAGCAGCTGTCTTCTCCGCACGCGGACCGCCGTGCGGGCAGTCGCGGTGCCAATGCCTAGCTTGTGCTGACGTACACGTCGAGTGCTGGCAAAGCGGGATCGCCTGTCCAGTCCCACGATGAAACGCGACAAGCTTCGAATTCCCCTGCGAATAATTCCCCTCCGGGAGCGGAGAGGCTGCGAAGCGGTACTTCAACCCTGTGCGTGGGTTGTGAGGCTTCTCCGCGCGGGGAGTGAAGCCTTTCCCGTTGACCTTGTCGGAGAGAACGCGCACCTCCTTGCGTAACGCGAGGAGGATCTCCATCACGTCGGCGTCCGCGGAAGTGTGTCCGCTCGGCGGGTCGCCAAACCTCGCAGGCAACATGTGGCTGCCAACCGCAGCCGACTTCGGCGAAGCCGTGCCAGCCCGCACGTGAGCCGCATGACACTCGCGGGCCCACTGCTGAACGGTCAACAGGGACACCGCCGCCCGCTGGTCGTGCAGCAGGAGCCTCGACACCACAGGCCTGTAGTAGTCGGCGTCCATGGCCTGAATGAACTGCCCTTTGACGTCGTCCTCGTCCAGGGTGTTCTTGCGCTTCGCGGCGGCGAGCGCGGCGTTGAAGTCCATGATCGAGTCGTTGGGGTCCATGCCGTAGCCCAGTGCAACTGCCAGCAAGTCCGACGTCCCCTGAAAGGGTGCGTCGGCATGAAGTAGTTTACGTGCAAACTCGAGCAGAACACGTTTCCCATCCGCGGGAAACGTCTGAGCAGAGCTCTCCAACCAGTCCGAAGCCGGACTAGAAGGATGCACGAGGAGCTCAAGGGTGGAGAAGAGGAGCTGATTGCTCTCCTCTCGCACCGTGATGCCGGCGTCGTCGAGTATAAAGAGGTCGCCCAGCCGCTCGTCCTCGGCCACGAAAGCCTCGCGAAGAGCAGCCACCATGCGGGTAAAGATGACGTGCACGTTCTTCTCGTTGCCATGGAAGCGCTCGTCCTTCAAGCCGAAGCACTTCTTGGCGACAAATTTGGCGGCCTTCTCGTCGTGCCTGGTGCGGATCAGAGTACGGACAGCTGCCACGAATGCCGCAGGTGGTCCAGACGCTGGAGGGACGGTCGCCGTCGGAGTCCCTGGAGTGGCCGCATGTCGGGCAGCAGCTTGGTCGAAAATAGTCGCTAGGTTCCTCCTCCGCAGAGGAGCGCTCGAAGTAGATCTGGTGGCAACCATGATGAAATGACAGTAGGGGTGGAGCAAGCGGGTGTGATCGGGAAGCGGTCGCGGTGGTGGCGGCCAAGAGGTGGTGGTCGTCGAGAGCGTAAACTTGCGGATAAGGACGAAGAACTCGATGAAGTCGTGTGGACTTAAAGGATTCCCGGGTACCGCAAACGGTGTGATATCGACCAGAAGTACGGCAAAATCCAGCCAACGTAAAATCAACTCGGAAAACGCCCAAGTGCACCGTCCGCGAAGCCGCTCAATCAACCAAGCTGCCTAGGCCATACCACTGAACCGCGTGTGCCTCCCTAGCGACCGCTCACTCCATCCCAAGCGTCGGCGTTTAGCCACTCATAGTAGAAGCAGTGTAAAAGCGATGGTGCGAACCAAAACCTGCTAGATATACAGGGCCGATATATATCTATTTGTCGTTATACCCCAATATAGGGTTTCGATATCAGAACGGTCGGATTGATAAGATAAAAGAGATAAACATATACCTGACTTTAAGTTCAGGGATTAGGTTTCGGCCTACGAGTGACGGTCACCCAGACTACTCTAGGATGAGGCAGGTGACATATTTTGGGTGTCACTGTGCCAAATCCAGCATATATAAATTAGGTCCTCATTCATGGCAATTCCAGAATTGCTTGAACGGATTCCGAAAATTCAGCCCTTTAACAGTGCGAAATTAACAGTGCGTTTTTGACGCCCAAATCGTAGGCTGTACTACGTATGCTGTATCCATATTATATGAATTGAAGCCATTGTGTCAGCCATACAGCAATTTGTCTCCAATTTTAATCCTGTAATTTACGTATAATTTATGACGGACATGACAGTGACAGAATTGACCAAGAATCTGAATGCGGCGATCGCGAGCCTTGCTTTTCCTTTAGAACCTGGTTCTTGCCGTCCAGATTTCTTGATTTCAAAACTTCAACAGCGGACCTGTCGCGAGCTATGAAGTAGTTTTTTCGCGCACTTCGCGAGGTCGAGAGTCTTCGGCCCGTTGACCATAGCCTAAAAAGGCGTCAACGGGTCGCTGTACGGTGTCCGTTTTTTGCCACGTGGCCTAGAGACGTGGAACGGGAGCTACACCGGCTGAGCGGATGATGCCGCGGCCTCTGAAAATCAGTGAAAAACAACATCATGGGAAATTCGGACACCGTAGGTAGTTTTAAAAAGGCATATATAGAGGACTTATGTATGCCTTTGACCCTCCTGCGGTGTCCGGACATGCGCTTTCCAGCATCCGGTAGGGTAGGATGCCGCCATCGGGTTTGGGTTTGCGGAGAGCGCTGAAATCTGCAGCCATTCGCGTTTCACCCGGTTGAACTTATCTGGAACTTATCGTATGCCTTGCACTATGCTTGCTTAACGGGTGTTAAGCAAGCACGGTACTATGGTTGCGTCAAGGAATGTATACCATTCCTTGAGCACCGGCATTCCGGGGAGTCGCCTAGGTCACGTAGATTGTTCATCCACTCAAGTGAAATGAACAAACCTGGCAACCTATAAACTTTTTTATTGTGCGTGACACAAGCTACTTGAATACAGGTTTGTGGCTACGTTTGTTCGTGCGGGCGCGTTGTAGTGCGGATGGCTAACCTCACGTGATCATCTTCGCGCAAGGGAGGCGAAGCTGATCACGTGCAGTTGGACATGAGTTCGCACTTGAGGAGTGTATGCATATATGCACTGTGATATGCTGTATGGTATGTCGTGCAATAATATATGATAAAAAATACACCGCTGCTGCTGACCCGGGTCAACAGCAGCGGTGTATTTTGAAGTGAACGAAAGTCGAAAGTGATTAAGAAACAGTTTCAAACTGTCTCGAGCTTCCCAACACCGATTTATACCCTCCCGTCTCCGACGGAGGGCCCATGCGCCCTTTATATCGTCGTATGGGCGATGAAGATGGGCGATGAAGATGGGCGATGAAGATGGGCGATGAAGATGGGAGCTCTGAGAGTGCACATATGAGCGCCATGTCAGCGATTTTGGATTTATACACATCATTCGAGCTCTGAGAGAGGCAGAGACGGAGAGAGCACAACGCGAGCTCGAGACCGATCGCACGATAGTGCATAGTCAGAACAGCCGTGAGTTCGTGACTGACTATGTAGATGACTTGATGAGTCGCAGTCGATGATATGCCATGTTCTCCAACAAGGTTACCACACGACAGCGACACTTCTGAGATGACTGATACAGTTCAAATAGATGAGACTCATTCTGCTTGCTGTTGCTGTTGTTCACACACAGACACGCACCGTCTTGTGGCTTGTTCAACGGCGAAAGATCGATCTGAAAAGTGCAACTATATGCAAGGTACGATTGTGTTGTGTTTTCGTGGTATACACCCGATTCTCAAAATTCGCGTGTCGCATGAGCGCGACGGGTAACACTCGCCTTGCAGTGTGACGAGATCGTTTGTGTGACGAGATCATATTGTGAGCTCATTTCAGCAAATGTCATGTATGTTGATTTTATATAGCACTATCTATTCCGCAGGCGTACATTGTATGCGTTCGCGATGTATGCACGACTAGAAGCTGCTCGAAAGCAAGTGTCAGCAGGTACGCCAAATACCGCCATGCGCTTTCTAGCAAGAGAAGTATAGCATTGGCAGTTGTTTCAACGTGAGTTTCACTCTCACCCACATTGCTCGAACCAAGTCTTTGACACACAAAACAAGTCACGCACCTATTGCGTGATAATTGAAGAGAACCGCGTTATAGGTTATATGCGTGGAGTTAATTACATGCTATGGGAGGTAGCAGGAGCACAAGCAGGAGCAACGGTGCCAATCTTGCCAGAAGACTTCAAACCTGGCGGTAAATATCAGGATTTGCCAGATGACTTTGAGTGTTCAGGAGGCCGTTTGAATGCCTCTATGAGTGAGGAGGACCGTGAGGTGCTTAGGAAACAAGCGGCAGAATCTATGCGCATGCCGCTCAAGCAGGGAGAGCATGCCAAACGTTTACGGGAGATGCAGTTCCAAAATGAGTTGAAAAGAAAGCGAGCATGTTTTGAGGAGCAAGAGATTCGCGCTCAGCAAAGGAAGGAAAAAAAAGCACTTAATCACGTGGACGACAGACTTCGCAGACAGGAAAAAATGCGGTTGAATTACATTCAAAACAAGGAAAAGCGCAAGTTGAAAGCCAAGGAAAATTATGAAGCTAACAAAGAAAAACGGAAGCCACAAATGCGTGAATATGAAAAGAAGCGCAAGGGATTCCCCCTTCACCGCTCCAAGAATGATCACTCAAGTGTTTGTTTTACTTATTCAGCCAAAGGATGCTCTCCTGTTTTTCTGCATCCTACCACACGAGAGGAAACTGAACTTAGCAGTTGTATGTGGGGAATTGTACGTGAAGATCGGATAGATGATGCAATTCGTGCTTCAGCGAGGAATGTGTAATAGGTATAGGTGGGGGGAACTTGCACAAGTATTATAGAAATGTGCTTTTGACTAGTTTGTAATATGCACATTTGATCTGTAAAGACTCACTCACACCTTAGCGTGTGAGCTTATTAACTTCTTGTTTAAGACCTTACCTAGACGAATAGAATGATATGTTGTTTGTTGTCATAGGCGCGCAATACCAAAAACTGCAACACTATCTGTGAGGCGACGGGCTTTTTACAGAGACAACGTTCCCTTTCATCGAAATCTGAAATACGCATCCTTTCCGTATGAAACTTGACACATGAATAGACCTTACCTAGACGAACATTTCCATATGTTGTTTGTTGTCATAGGCGCACAATATCAAAAACTGCCACTCTATCCATGAGGTGACGGGCTTTTTACGGAGACAACGTGCCCTTTCATCGAAATCTGAAATACGCATCCTTTCCGTATGAAACTTGGCACATGAACAGACCTTACCTAGACGAACATTTCCATATGTTGTTTGTTGTCATAGGCGCGCAATATCAAAAACTGCCACTCTGTCCATGAGGTGACGCGCTTTTTACGGAGACAATGCCCTTTCCTCAAAATCTGAAATACGCATCGTTTCCGTATGAAACTTGGTACATGAATAGACCTTACCTAGACGAACATTTCGATATGTTGTTTGTTGTCATAGGCGCGCAATATCAAAAACTGCAACACTATCTGTGAGTTGACGCGCTTTTTACAGAGACACGCGTGCCCTTTCATCGAAATCTGAAATACGCATCGTTTCCGTATGAAACTTGGCACATGAATAGACCTTACCTAGACGAACATTTCGATATGTTGTTTGTTGTCATAGGCGCGCAATATCAAAAACTGCAACACTATCTGTGAGGCGACGGGCTTTTTACAGAGACAACGTGCCCTTTCCTCAAAATCTGAAATACGCATCGTTTCCGTATGAAACTTGGTACATGAATAGACCTTACCTAGACGAATAGAATGATATGTTGTTTGTTGTCATAGGCGCGCAATATCAAAAACTGCAACACTGTCTGTGAGTTGACGCGCTTTTTACGGAGACAACGCGCCCTTTCATCAAAATCTGATACCGATAAAACCGATAATTTTTTAATGAGATGTTCAAGGTTTCGCGTGTCACAGTGCCTATTGTGGCATTTCGCGCCTGCCCACTGTGTCACCCTCCCAGAATGAAAGTTGATGACATTGTCACGAACGTCGGTTGTATGGGCTGGCCGAGCCCTGCAGGGGATTAGGCTGCTGCGCTTCACAATTGGGGGACCCATCGGGCTGGCCGACACCATTCAATCTAGAATTCTCGACCAAGAATCCAGAATTCTCGACCGAGAATCCAGAATTCTCGGTCGAGAATCCAAAATTCTTGGTCTTGAATTTTGGCAGCGTCGACGATCACCGCTCACGAGGTGACGTCTTCCCAAACCTTCCCAAATCAACGGGAAACCGTTCGATTAATATTGTCGAACGGTTGAATTGGGAATTTAACAGACTCCAAGACCCGTGCGTGGCTAATGCACGAGTTGCGTATCGATACGGGTACAGGAGCGGAGACGGGAGGGTCCAAAGCACCGCGCCTTCATCTGCGTCCGATGACTGTGTACATGTAATTGTACCGTCAGATCGAAAATAATTTTATACACAGTGTCTGGCGTAATTTTCGAGTCATCGTCGTCATCGAAAATGCACTTTTGATTAGGTCATGAAATTGCTGTAAGCCATGTGACTACGTGACACAGCACATACTTTACAAATCACTTCCCACTGCGTCAATAATATAATTCATGTCATCAGTGGATAATGAAAAATATAAACATGAATAAATTGATTATTTGATTTATACGATCAAAAAGCACGCAACGTTACGCTCAAGTCGTTCAAGTGTCGTGAACAGTGAACAATGCCGTTGTGACCATTGAACAGTGTGCTGTCAATAACCCTTACGCCGGAAGCGATCTTATAAATAGATATTGCGCAACAAAATGGACCGAGAATTCAGAAACAGTGAATGTTATCCATACACGTGGCATAGAAATCCTTTGCCTTAGCCCCAACTTAGATGTCCATATTTATATGGATGCATTGTGGCATCGTTAAAAACAGTAATCACTATATTTCTATTTTAAGACCAAAGGTCGATCGTTGGCGGATCGGGACATAAAAGTAGTAGCCTAATCATTCGTTTTATAGCATTTCTGCCGGCTGCTATTCAATAAAAAACCATAAATAGAGAAGTGTGTCACTGTATGCTGTATCCATATTATATGAATTGAAGCCCGAGTGTATTGTAAACAAAAATTAAAACGTACCCAGCGTGCGGTAGAAATGAGTAAGGTCACCCATGAATGAGTGCGTTAATAATATAATTCAGGAGGGGTCTGGGGGCGGAGCCCCCCGGTTACCCCATCTACTCAGCCCGAAAGACACCTGTAATTTGGACAATAATAACATGTAGGTTTTCGAGGCATGCAAATCATTAATGGGCCTATCACATAGTCCTTAAATTGACACCGTTGGTGGAAAATGCGTTACCCAATCTCATCTAAAAGGTGAATCCAATCGCGACTTTAACCAAAACTACGCTCCAATGAAAATGCTAAAAAAACAAAATTAATGCGGCGCCAAAATCGCAACCATGATTGTGATGGGGGGAGGGTATTGGGTTGTTTTCAAAGTTTTAGTTTGTACGTTCATCGTTCACGAAGATTGGGGATAATATTTTCCCCACCTGTACGTTTACGTACCCCCTATATAAATTAGGTCTTCATTCTGCCAATTCCCAGAAATCCTTGCAAGGACGGATGAAATTCAGTGCGTTAACAGTGCAAAAATTGACGCCCATATCGTAGGTTGTACACGACACAGTGTATGCGGTATGCATATTATATCAATTGAAGCCCCAGTTTATTGTATATTGGGGAAAAAATCGGAGATGAAATCGAAGATTCCCCCTCTTTTGAAAAATCGGGAAAAAATTCAGTGCGTTAACAGTGCAAATATTGACGCCCATATCGAGGGGGAGGGGAGGAGGGGAGGGGGGGGGAGGGGGGAGGAAGGGGAGGGGGGGAGGGGTGGGGAGGGTGGGGGGATGGTGGGGGGGGAGGGTGGGGGAGGGTGGGGGAGGGTGGGGGTGGGAGGGAGGGGGGGGGAGGGGGAGGGGAGGGGGAGGGGTATACACAATCTCTATTTGTCGGTCTCTCACTCTTCACATGATGAGGATATAATTGATGATGGATGATAAGGGGGGTTTATTTTTTCCCCACCTGTACGTTCACGTACCCCCTATATAATTCCTGTTCCAGCCCATACAGGCGACGTTGATGACAGTGTCACCAACTTTCGTTCTGGGAGCTTTGCGGACTGCGTTTCATGTCACACAAAAATCTGGCGACCACGCACTGAAACGAAAGTGTGACGACGGACGACGACGTGACACACAACACATTATTAAACGCCATGGGCCCTCCGCTCCGCTCCGTCGGAGACGGGAGGGTGTCACAGGTACATAAACTCTAAGCGAGCTCATATCTTTTCAAACGCCTGTTTTCGATCAACAAAGGATGTGAAGGTAGAATCAGCTCTACACTCGATGTCTCGCAGCAAAATTTGGAGGAATCCACGTTATAAACACCTTCTCGATAATTGACGCTGCAGGCGAGCGAGGCCTTCTGAAACAATGTCAGCAGACTACGACGGAGATGCGAAAACCGACTCTTCTCCCGTGGATGCAAGTGGCTCCTGGGGCGTCCAAAGTTTAATTGCAAAGTTTGCCAGCCAGTTTTCTCCAGTAACGCCAAATGATAAGTCTGCTTCAATGCTTCTTCCTACCCCGCGTGGTGTGCACAGTGCTCAGGAGAGAGGACCCAAGAGCAGAACTATCTCGCGCAAACTTCAATTCGACAGGGTAATCTTTGCTCATTGACGCAACAAATATCGTGCTTAGAACGTATGTTGTTGTATCCTCGCCGCAACCTTTGACTGCTGAACTCTCGTCTGAGGATGCGTCCTTTCTACGACAGCGCTTGAACAACCGAACTGCATAGACGTTATTTTTTTCAAGAGTTCATTGCCGAGTTTTGCTGGTGCTTTACGCTACGTGTGCTTCACACCAGGAATCGAATCTTGCGAATCTTTTTGCTGCCGAGGTTACCCCTCCGCCCCCGACGAATGTCGAAGTTTCCATTTCGGGCACAGGGGTGCGCTCTCGCGAATCTCCGTCCCACTTGCCCCTCTCGATGAAGGCCTCTCAGAAACTAAGTTTTGCAGCCGTCCTAAGCGCTATCCGGTTCTATTTTTCCGAGTTCGTCGAGTCGGACTGCCTTCAACAGTCTCCCTTTTCCGACTGCTGTTGAGGATCTTAATTACCACAGCGGCTTCCGCGCCCTCTGAGAGGGGCAGGCGGCATCTGCGCTAGGCTAGGCGCAGCCTGGCTGCATTCGGGCAGCGGTTGGCTCTTCTTTGGCCCTCTCGAACAAAATGTCATCCGAATATGCGTTACATTGCTTGGAAACGTGTGCGCGAGGACCGCTGCTTGAGCAGGTCGAACCTCAACACACACGAGCTCTGTCTAGGGGGAGCGTCAGCGCACGAGCAGACGCACCTATGGCTACCTTCGAGGACTCGTTGCAGCAGGACTTCGGCTGTGTGGACTCTGTGACCAGCGCCTCCCTGATGTCACCACCTGGTGAGCCAAAGCGCGTCTTGCTAAGCGAGGTCCCTTGGCGTTGCGAATGCGCTTGTCGTGCGGCCGTGTGTGCTTCCCCTTGGACCGACTCCTTTGGCACACCGTAGCCGCAGAACACCGGCTGCACTATGTACCCACGCCGGGGATCAAAGGATTCATCACATACACACTTCGGGACACTTATCCGGACTCTCCGGAGCCGTGTGTGTGTGTCTGTGTGTATTCTGCTGACGTGTATTTTTCACTCTCGCGGCGATCGGCCACGGCCACAACGGCGTCTTCGCGGAGTCTTCGATTCCGTATCCTCGGTTTGGCTCAAACGTTGGCTTGCGTTGACTCGCACCGCGCAGATTCTTCCGGAGGGCACGGGGAGCCGGCTGCTGCCTCGGAGCCGGCTGTCGTCTCGGAAGACCCCGCCGTCAGCGTCCCAAACACCAACGAGGAGCTGCGCCCGAGCCCGAAGAGGTGATATTGCATCTCAACGGTCCCACGCATGTATAGTGTCGGATGGATCAAACTGCATTATCTAGGTGCTGCTGTACCCGCGGAACTGAAACCGTGACGCGAGAGTATCCGTCCCACACCGAGTTTCAAAGGAAAGGTGCATATCCCTCCCATATTGAATTTTCAAGTGCAGGCACACGCTTGCCAGGCTGGAGATCAAAGCGGGCGCGCCCCTCCCGCGTTCCGAAGGCCTAATTGCGCGGCGCGGTGCTGTTTCAGAACGCTGAAGCGTCACTTCGGCCGCATGGACGATCCCCATGCAGCGCCTGCTCTGACAGGCGAGGAGCCTGCTGATACGGTGGGCTGAGTGGGCCCGGCCTCCCTTCGACCAGCTTCCATTCTGATACGGTGGGCTGAGTGGGCCCGGCCTCCCTTCGACCTGCTTCCATTCTGATACGGTGGGCTGAGTGGGCCCAGCCTCCCTTCGACCTGCTTCCATTCTCGGTGCTCCTCCTGACGTTTTTCAGAGGCCTCAGCTGCCGTACGTGCCGCGTCGGACACACACACACACACACACGGGGTACGGGGTGGCTACGGGGTGCCAAAGGATTCGCAAGGATAAGCATACACACACTCAGCAACTTGAGGAGATGGCATGCAGCTTGTCATGACCTCGACACCCGCGAGGTAGCTGCAGCTCGGTGCACGGAGGGGCATTCTGAAGGGGAGGCTCGCCGCTTGTGCGCAGGGCGACTGGGTGCATAAGACAGCTTCGAAGTTATGGTCCTCGAACGAGCAGGTGGGCGCGCT
>LGRX02003301.1:0-25822 GCA_001247695.2 Cymbomonas tetramitiformis
AGCGCTTGCCTCCCCCGTGTGCCTTGCAATACTCGGTGCTGCCTTGGGCTGATTTGGTGCAAGCCGTCCGGCACAGCAGCGCTTGCCTCCCCCGTGTGCAATGCAATACTCAGTGCTGCCTTGGGCTGATTTGGTGCAGCCGTCAGCCTGGCAGCGCTTGCCTCCCTCGTGTGCCTTGCAATAGTCGGTGCTGCCTTGGGCTGATTTGGTGCAGCCGTCAGCCTGGCAGCGCTTGGCTCCCGCCTGTACCCTGCAGAATGCAATGTTGCCAGGAGCTGCTTTGGTACAGCCGTCAGTTTGATAACGCTTGCCCACGCCGTGTGCAAAACAAAACTTGGCGCCACTTCGAGCTGTTGCGGTGCAGCCGTCAGCCTGGCAGCGTCTGTCTCTTATTTGTGCCATGTGAATCCCGAAGCTGCTAGCAGCTGACGTACAACGAGCAGCAAGTGTCGCCGCTTCTGTACGTGGCATGTCATCTCCTGCGACTTCCGCAGTGTCCTCAGGAAGCGTGGGAGTGGCTGCGACGCCAACTGGGACCGTCGGAGCTCCATATTTAACTGCGGCTGCAAAGTTTTCCGCCACCGCTGCAAGAGGATCCAGCACGGTAACCTCTTTGGGTCGCTCGTCGTCCGCCTTGTGGTTGTCATCCGCGGAAGTCACCTCCACGAGGGCCCTTGGTGCCCCCCTCGAAACAGCTTGCTGTAGGGGGTTACTTCTGAGGGTTGCTGTCACAGGGTTGGCGGGAGCCGCTGTTGGGTTAGACGGGTGACACCAGTGTTCGACGGCTGGCGCAACTGCCAACGCCCGATCCTTCAAGTGATCACCACGGTCATCGCTCGTCGTCGTGTCCACTGCACTGCCACCCACATCTGTGATGCCACCAGCCATGGCCAAGGGAGGCTGAAGTGTGGAAACATCGAATCGGCAAATTGTTGGCTCGACGATGCGGGCACCGGCATTGTTGACAGAGCCCCCTGCGGCAGTCGGTGTTCACGAGTGAGCTTCCATGGCCGGACATCACCTCTTCAAGGGTGCTCAAGCAGGACAACAGTCTTGCAGGGAGGTCAGCAATGACCGGCAGCAGGTACCCCTCCCCACACCCGCCTCGCAGGGCGTGAGAGAAGGGTCAGAGTGGAGGGAGCGCTCGCGATGCACCTGCTGCTTGGGGTTCCATGTCACCCTCGAGCGCGCTCGATGGCGGAGCTTGCGCGGCCGCATTCACCGCATGTGCCCACTCTCCGATCCCTGCCTCCTCCTCCGAAACCGGCTGATAGCACAAACCCCCTTCCCGCCCCGGCAGTCAAGATAATCCTGATGTCCGTGTTCCCGAATATGGACGCCACGTCAGGGTGACGCATCGGGTCTGCGAGGACGGACCGCAGTGGGAAGGAGCTTTGAGCCCAGCTGGTGCCACGTCAGCTCCTCTTTGTCGCCGTCGGTGTAGCATACTGTGAAGAGGTGCCCGACAACAGAATGTGAGCGGCAGCCCATTACTCGGCCAACGTACCAACCGTAATCGGCGAAGAAGCTGAGGAGCTGACGCCCACGCAGCTTGTCTGGGCCGTGCTCCAGGTCTTCTCCCTGCACCGCCAGACATTAAAAAGTCTTCAGCTTGAAGCTCTAAGGGTGAAATTTGAACCTACAACTTCATGCGCCTTGCACATGCGTTATGCCGGCTTCATACCGGCGGTCGGCGACGCAGATCTGGCGGCAGGTAAGAGCCGATCCTAACGTCGATGGGGCAAGTTCGAGCAGCAGCAAAGAAGGAGACCAAACTTGGTCTCGCTGTAACTGTGATTGCGTCGACATGTGGCAAGTACCTTCGAGAGGCTCTAATCCCGGCGGCTTCTCCAGCGACGTGCCGTTAGGAGAAGAGAGGATATTTTTACGTAATAAGGGACCGCTTCGACGAGCTAGACTAGTCAATAGAATACCGTGCGCATTGCGTGGGAGGCGCGCGCAACCTCTGGGGTTGTACGAGGCGGTCAGGCTGTCTCAAAGAGGTGCGTGGCGCATCAACCCACGAACCACCCGAGGTCGGTTTTGCGCTCCGGCGTCCGCGGCAAGAGGAGTGCTATGCACCTGCTCAATTTCCTCAGTGCGTGGGACTTCCACAGCGTTCAGACCCGTCATCCTGGTGCAGGATCTCGCGGCCGCTTAGCGTTTGCGCGTCAGCGTCTCTCCAGTGCAGAGTCAACAACACTCCTTGAAGCCGCGCCACATCAAGGCTATCGCCGACTGCAGTGAAGGGCGGGGGACGGCTATTCGAGAACGTTGATTAGACGTTAGCAATCCAGAGCGGAAGCGAGGGTTGGGCTTCTGAAAACGTGAACACGCAAACTTGGAATTTAGCCCAAACAGTACTCGGAAGGAGTGTTAGTCGAACCCTACTCTCACAAGACAGAGCCTCCGGAAGCGATTTTTTTCGATTTTGGGGATTTTCTTTTATTTTCTGTGGTAGTCCGGAGGTTACGAGCTGCTTTCCTTTCTTGTCGTGTCGAAAATCGCGATCGGCCGAAGCTCTTAACCTCTGGCTTGCGAGAGTACCGTAGTCGAACCCTACTAACCCGCTTAGCTTAAAAGGATGTGTTAACAAACGACATGCTCACCGATAGTTGCCGTCTCTCTGTCCTCGGTGATGCCAAAAGAACATGCCGAAACGTCGTCGCACATCTCGGGCTTGCCACCCGCCATAAAGCAAAGCGCGTTTAACCTCTCGCCGTCGTCGTCGTCCCGCGCAGCTTGGAACTTGGAACTGCTCCGCGTTGAGGTCGTTCTCGTAGTCCACGAGGTTTTATGGGAAGTGTGATAACGGGTCAGGTGGATATATATATAATGAATATATATATATATATATATATGTCTGCGGGACTCTCGGAAGTCTAAGATAGTTAAAATGGACATATTGTAGGTTTTATTATCGCGGACTGACGGATCGGCAAGTCACGACAGAGTGACACACGCACTGCACTCCGACCGAGGGGGGAAAGCAGGAGACATGCCCCCACCTCGTATAGTGGGGGGTGAAATCAGTCTCTCCGTGACACCACCTCCTCCCGAAAACACACTATTCGATGAAAATGACATTATCATATGTCATTTTTGGATTTATATATATATCATAAAAATCAGGGTTTAGTGCGAGAACAGGTGTTCCGCTCGGTGAAAACGAACTGGCTAAGCTCCATAAACAGTCCGGCCGAGTGCTTTTATCATGCATCTCGGAAACCCGGATAATACGAAATAATGACTGACAGTACAATACTACTGTACTGTCATCCTAGCTACTAGCGGAGTCACGGTTCCGATCAGAGACAGGTCAGGCTAGGGGCTATCAGAGCCCATAATAATAACCCTGAACCTAAAGTCCAGCACACCACCCGGAGCTGTGACCGTAGCTAATAGGGCTAGGCAAGCGGAGCTAACTAAACAGATAACAAACAACACTTCACTGGAAACAGATATACTTCTAGCTGGGTGCCCGGGGACTTGTCCCGGCACAACCCACCACTGCGGCTAAGGCTAATCACACCTCCAGGATTTGAATTAAGCAGACTCTAGCCCTGTTGCCGCGGTTTTGGAACTTTGCACATCGAACGAGTCTCTGCGCAACCGATGCACGAGAGTGGCAGCCGCAGCTGACGCCTCTGACGCAGCCGAATCCAAATGCGGAGTTGTGGGCGTGGCTGCATTCAACGCCCCAACATCATCGAAAATTGTCGCTAGTTTTCGCGCTCTAGCGCGAGTACGTGGTCTCTGAGGCGTTTCCATTACAAAAATGACGGTGAGATGGGGAGCGTGGGCTAGTGTGGCGGCAGTAGTTAAATTAGTAGACGCAGCGGCCAATTCCTGCAGAAGTCTCAGCGATAAAAACAACATCAAACAGGTCATGAGCCGATTGGCTAAAAGTGGTTGCGACCCACAATACGCGGAATGCCCTCTCCACCGGCCAGGTGAAACGTAAAAAGAAGCCATAGCGAGCGACGATACTGCTGCCGAAAAATGTTCCAAACTGATCTCCACTTCAAGGAGAGGCCATACTGCGAAAAGGTCAACTACTGCCTAAGGGGGCGCCCACCCCATCTCTGTGTCAAAACTTAGCCAATCATGGCAGCAGCTAGGCGCTGTGCCATCAGAATTACCGGGAAAGTGGTGACGCGCATAACCTGCGAGAACAGGTGTTCCGCTCGGTGAAAACGAACTGGCTAAGCTCCATAAACAGTCCGGCCGAGTGCTTTTATCATGCATCTCGGAAACCCGGATAATACGAAATAATGACTGACAGTACAGTACTATTGTACTGTCATCCTAGTTACTAGCGGAGTCACGGTTCCGATCAGAGACAGGTCAGGCTAGGGGCTATCAGAGCCCATAATAATAACCCTGAACCTAAAGTCCAGCATTTAGTGATATTTATGCGCGAAATAGGGATACATAAAGGCAACAAGCTAGAAAAGTGCAGTATGCGTACAATGAAAACACCGAAATATGCATACATGTATCATTCTTTATTCAAATGTTTACGAGCAGAGTACTTTTCACCCTATACCGTCGAGGCATGAATGATACTATCAGTCAGGGCGGTCGACAAATCCTACTAATTTATTCAGCATTCTCTTCGGTCTCTTCTACTTCTGCTTCGTCACCCGACGACTCAACAGTGGTTGCTTCCTTCCCCTTACTCGTCGGGTCAGTCTTCTGTTTTGGCTTCGTCTCGGCATCCGGATCGGGCTCGGCGTCGAAATTGGTCAGCCGTTGCTGCGCAGAGCTGACCATGTACGGGTCGTGGTCGAAGCCGATCGCGTTCAAACCACACCTGATGGCGGCCATGGACGTCGAGCCGACGCCGCAGCAAGCGTCGAGAATCCAGTTGAGTGGATGGCCGTCCTCATCCAGCTTGCCCGGATTGTCACCGAGCATGTGGCATTGGATCAGCTCCATCGACAGTGCTAGGGGTTTCTGATGGTTATTCACGACTTTGCCGTCGCGTTTGTACATCTGGTGCACAACCGGGAAGCCGCGCATAAGTGACGCGCGGCTGTAACGTTCACCTTCCCCCAGATCAAAGTTGAACATCCACTCCGGCTTTTTAGAAGACTCCCCCGCGGCATCGCTCTTTACATGGTACCCCAGGACGCCACATTCAATGTCATTGTAGCGTACGGACTTGTTGGGGTTCATATACACGTTCTGCTTGTGCCAGAAGAACCGCTCCGCGCGGCCGGAGCAGTAATTGTCAATCACCTCCAGGAAATCGTTTTGTTGGACGAAACCGCAAAAGAAAGCGACTGTCCATGCCGGGGCGGTGGTCTTGGCGTTGAAAGACTCCAGGAACGTTTGCACCTCCTCCTTGGTCATCGCGTCGGGAGTCTTCTCCTTGTCAAGCGCGTAATTGCAGTCGATGACCGCCCCCGTGAAGGGCAGTCTCGGGATATCCTTCAAATCGTCCATGCTGCCCTTGACGATCTTCCAACGAGGGAACATTGTCACGTCCTGAAGATGTGTGGGCTCGTCGCCCTCCAGGGCCGCCTCTCCTGCAACCTTAGGCTCTGTCAGGGATATGACCGATGACATGCATGTCATACGTATCATACCTGTCATACATGTCATGTCATGTCATGTCATGTCATGTCATGTCATGTCATGTCATGTCATGTCATGTCATGTCATGTCATGTCATGTCATGTCATGTCATGTCATATGGTATAATGGCATACAGTCGTCGAGTATCGTCAGTACGGTCCGTCGACTATGACATGTACAGTCATACTATCTATCATCCACTCACCATGAGTGACATCTGTCATCGAGAGGCTGATTACATCATCTCGATGATGAAGCAAGACAGTTCTTGAAGAACAAACTGTTCTGAAAGGACGCGCCTTCGCTTCAAGCATGAATTGAACACCATGCGGGTATCATATGGCTAATTCGATCAGCCGATACTGTTGTTCACCCAATGCCCTCGGGTTCACAACCCGATAGTGGTAACGCAAGAGAAGCGTGGGGGCATTGGCGTATATGAGAGAGCATTGAGCTCAAGCAGTAGATTCTGGATATCACACTGCACTCATTCATTCATTCATATGCCTGCTAAATTCTGGAACCTGTACGGATCTGAGATGCGTTCGGAAAAAATAGACTGCACAACCCATTTATTCCAATACGCTACAGGCTGGGTGTCTTACACTGAAAGACTACATTGCACACTCGAAATGGAAAATGGTTCGGAAGCAGCTAGAAACGGCGGCATCGGTCTCAAGGAAATGCACCCTGATGCGACATGGGATACCCTGCACAAATTGGCACATCAGGCGGCAAGTGACGCCTTTGGCACCAAGAATCAGAACAAAACTGGGAGGTACGAAAAACCATCAGCAGTATCTAACTATATATACAAATGGCTAAACACAGTACGCCGCACCATCAAACATTTGGACACAAGAACTCATGTTAGCAACATTCCAAAGCAAGCCAAAAAGGCTGCCCGCACACTACCGTTTGCCTCGCTCCAACCCAAACACAATGAAGCAGCAGCCACATGGAGATTACGATTGCATGAAAATTATGTAATAATCAGAAATGCTTTTCAAAAAAGCAGAGACACAGACATTGAACGACGCAAACTTCGAGAAAAGGAAGCCCTGCAGCATCTTTTCTCAACTAACCTTTCGAGCTTCCTAGACACAGTCATGGGAAAGATGAAAGCTACCGAAAAAGGTGCAGCCGCAACCCCAGGTAGTGATGGAAAGATACCCGAGACTAGATCAGAAAGACTAAACACAACACTAGATGAATACAAAAATAAAAAATTATTTTCTACAAACCCGAATGAGCCAGATGAACTCCCACAGTGGCTCACTGACATTCTCAAGGATAGCCCTAAAATCCCCGATACGGCCGCCGCAAGACTATTGACAGAAATCACGCACAAAGAACTTCAACAAGCATACTCGGACTGTGGTATCTCTACAGCACCAGGACCCTCAGGGATGAGATACTCGCAGTGGATCAAGGGCCCAGAGAATTTTCAAGAAGTTACTGTCTCACTTTTTAACCACATTCTTATAACTGGGAGATTTCCTAAGAATGCAAAATCTGGAGTCATCCTTCCGATCCCTAAAAACCCCTCTGCACCATGTACCATAGATAATTCCAGACCCCTCACAATGTTGGAAACGGGCCTTAAACTATTTAATACAATAATTGCTAACCGTCTCAAAACAATACTCAATACCCACCCAATTCTCTTTCCCATTCAAGATGCCTTTCTTCCGAATAAAAACATAGATGACTCACTCCAAATTTTGAATGAAGTAATTTCGGATGCCAATAGATACGACAAAGACCTCCACGTAGTTTACCTGGACCTCAAACAAGCATTTGACAGAGCTGAATTCTGGATGAGCAATTTAGCGCTCAGAAAGTTAGGACTCCCATCACAAATAATTAACATCATCTCAGACATCACCAATGATGCCTCTAGAATGGTACTTACTGAAGAAGGCCTCACAGATGAATGGTCCCTCGAATGTGGAGTTCCACAGGGAGAAGTTTTGAGCCCACTAAGGTTTGTAGCTATTATGGATATTCTGGCAATTTGGTTAGCAAAAAGAGCAAACGGTGCAAACCCGACAGGAACCACATATGGATATGAACTGAACTCGGAACTCCATAGACCAGACAAACCAGGAAATAATGTGATTCCTCCCTCCCAAAACCTATTAGAAAAGGACACCCCTTTAAATATCTTTGCACGGTTCTTCTGTGATGACATCATGCTCGTGGGGAAAACTAAAGACGAAGTTCAAGACATGCTAGGTATAGTTAATGAATTTATGAGCTTCATCGGTATTCCCATCAATGTTAAGAAATCCAAATACTCTCACAGAAAGCGCATCAAATCCCAGGGCAAAATGGTAACACGATATGACCTGTCCGATGATTTACTCATCTCTGGGGGTCATCTGGAGCCCAATACCAATGACTCAAGTCCTTCCATTGATGCGAAATGGATACCTCCTGAGTCACCAGATTTTCTCGATTTCTCTAACAGCAAAGAGGTAAACAGATACCTCGGAGTATGGTTTGCACTAAATGGGGAATGGGACAAACAGGCGGAAATCCTTATCGACAGACTTAAATCTACTCTTACATCCATCCAACTGCAACACATGACTCTACACCAGCTAAGATATGTTATAAATGCGGTTGTAGTTCCGAGAATGGCGTACCCCCTTAAAGTTACCTCAGCAATTGCCAACTCCTCAAAGAATGTTGCAATTGAATTAGACAAAATGATAGCTTCGTTTATAATCAAATACCTGGGATGCCCAGTTGACACTAATCACCAAATAATCTGGACAGCAGTCTGCCAGGGCGGGTACGGTATTGATAGTGTCTTCGATATTGTAACCGCGTCGTGTATTACTGAAACTATGAACACCCTGTGTTCTGCAGATGAACACGAATACTGGCAACACAACCACACGGACCGTATCACTGACCCCCACCTTATCTCACTACTATACCGTAGAAACAGCAATCTATGGCTTAAAATAATAATTCAAAACATGAACAACGAAATGAGTAAAAATGCCATCTCGGGCTTCCCCTTATCAGACTATGCAACCTACAGTCACACAAAAGACAAACGCTTTACCTGGTTCAGGCGTACAGGTCACATTATGGCAAAACTTGGATACGCTATCGACTCTAAAAATTACCCTGAAAATGAAGCGGGTGAAACCACATTAATCACCACCCTTCCCAGGCAACTCTACATGTCGAGGAATGTTACCTCCGCAATTCAAAAATATAACCTCAAGCACACAGGTTCCTTTCTGACTCCCTGCGGTGGAATGTTAAAAACTTGGCAAGAAAGCAAAGGCTTTTTCAGGCTGAACGGTAATAGACCCCCTGGATGGCTAACCGAAATCGAAAAGGAAATGCTTCAAAACCCTGTAGATTTGGACCCACAGGCCAGATATGTAAAGAAACAATATAGAGACAACATAGTACCCCCGGACACGGGTGAGTTTTATTGGAAAGGAAATGGTGACCGAGATTCCATCTCTCTTATTCACATTACCAATATTGACTTAGAGGCCATGTCAATACAATATACAGAATACAGTAACAATGCCATAAACCCTAATGTCTTTGTCAGAATCGAAGGAACCAGCAGTTTTCAATACGACTTTGAATATAGCATCACCAATGACGGTTGCATCCTAATTCCAACAGGTTCCATTTTCGAATATAATGACCATATGGACCCGCCCTCTTCTGTCCTTGCTAAAGTCAGTGATATTAACTCACACTATGATTACATCTCAGACAGACAGTATGAGACCATTATTGCCAGAATGAAAAACAAAACTGCGGAAGAAGAAAGTGAATATAGCTGCCCTAGCGACTCGGAAGAAGCATCTACCCCTCACGCCGAAAAGAGCAAACAAATGGAAGATTATGATATGGCAAGCGATGGTTCTCTATTTGCTGGTAAAAAGTCAGCATGCAGTGGTGCAGCATATGCCATAAAAAACTTTGACAACGGAATGCCACTTGTTCGGAAGATGAATATCCCCCCCTCAAGAACTTTCGCCGCACCGGGGCTTCTTATCAAGGAAGATATCCAAAACCCGAGTAGCACATCTGCTGAAATTGCGGGACTGCGATTTCTACTCACAGAACAAAAAGAGAAACTCCTCAAATCCATGACTCCAATGGTACATGCCATTGACTCCATGGCCGCAATATCTGCTGTAACAAAGGATGGCAGATCCATGAGTGCTCGGGACAAACTACGTGAAGCTAATCGCAGAGATGTGCAGGCTGTTCGCCTACTGTTAGAAGAACTTGGCTTCTACAGTGAAGGAGACCACAGTAAAATCATCCTTAAATGGATCAGGGGTCACAATAATGACAAAGTCCATGACAGAGTGGACCGTACTGCTAAAAGAGCCTCATTCAGAGGGGGCTGTTTAGACATCTCCCGCTACGACCCTGCCGAGGAACTGCCCTTCTCGTTATTCTTTCTTGAGGTCCCTATTTTAGGCGATATCCGTAGTCACATTAGAAGAATTCAACGACTCTCACACTATCATAATTGGAGAACTCTACAGTCTCAAGGGAAGTACCTGAGAATGCTTAACGAGAATAACACCGCCCCCACTAAAGATATTTCCAAAATAACACCTAAAGCTTTCACCGCGTCTAGAAGCAGAGAACTCCTGGGTCTTCAAGCCTCTCCAGCACGTTTATTTAAACTGGGGGAAAATCGGGACTGAAAACTGCCCCTACTGCCAACAGAATACAAAATGCACCTTCGAACACATCCAACTTGAATACTCAGGACATAATAATAGTTTGTATAGTCTTAGAACAACCCAAGATAGCGAACTAAGGAAAATCATCGCTGAAGAAATCTCAGAAAAGCCCAAACTACTAAACCCTGGAAAAGGTACCACATACATCAAAACACAACCATCGAAACTTTTTCCACTTGCTGACCTAAGACAGGAAATGAATGAGGAATTATACTTACACGCTCTCCCGGAAGCTAGCATGTACCGTCCATCAAGTTCAAAAAAGAATACCATTGTTGTGACCGCTAAGCCCGAAGTGGACCATGTTACGGGAACAATTAAATATCCCGAACTCCAATATGTCCAAAAGAAAGAGTTTTGGAAACTTTTGGCTTGGCACCGCCTTTCCAACAAAGCAGTCCCATGCTCACTTGCGGAGTACTCGAATAGGGCACACGATATTCATGAAGCACTCAATGCATGTAAGTTTGAATCGGGAGATCCTAAAAACTGCTACGCAATCAGAAGAAGCCTCTTAGATATTTTGGTGGATGACAGAAACCTTGACAAAAACGGCTGTGAACTTTTCTCCAACCCACTAAATGCCCACCCTAGAATTCACTCGAGAAGATGCATACCCACCACAAGAATGAAAAAAGCCCTCAGGCCCTTCTGCCATCATGGGAAAATCGGCTTTGATGGTCTCGCTTGGGATGCCTACGTGGACCCGATAACAGGCATTGGCAGAATCGTTTACGGAAATCCCCCCTTTGATGGGAAGGATAAGGGCAAATCTTCGGCGGTTATGACTACCTTGGAAATGGGACATAAAGCGGCCAACACCGTCCCTGGATTTTCAGGAACATGGATTCTTCCGCTGTCTCCCAAAAACCAAAAAAGATGGTTCGATAAAGGCTTTAAACTTGTTTTCAGATTCCCGCATAACGCTATTCCATTTATCCCACATGGTTATTGGACGGGTGATGACCCCTACGTTCTTCCAGGTGGCGGATGCTATAAGGATGACTTTTCGGATGTCGTTATCATAGCTATAGACAGTGCACCCAGTGTTACTCAACCAGCCTTTGACTGGAGGCCTACACAGAAAAAGATTGCCAGATGGTTCCTCAACGTCCTTCCCAAGTCCAGAGTCACGGAGAGGAGGCTAGAATACACAGGAGTCAGCCCTGATATTTGGAATGAAGTTCTGAACGAAAGCGACAAAGTACTTCCTTCTTCGCTTTGCCCATGGCCCACTCAAGACCCTCCTTATCATCAGAGTGATGTTGAGCCTTATTATGGTCACCACGACACGACAATCACCAACGCAAATTCCAAGCCCTTCATAAGCACCGTGAAATGGCCCAAAGTTCTTACACTCATGGGATACCTCCCTCCTCATTTTGGTACTGTCCTCAACACGATAGGTGTTCCTCGTGGCAAGATTAAACCTCTCCTCAAAAAACTTTCAAGAATTTGTAGGCAACACACCAAAAATAGGCGAGACGTGTTTCTATTAAACACCACCACCACCTTAAACACTGACCCGCATACAGTTGACATCCCAAGCAGTGAAACCATGACAGAAACAGAAGCTGTGCAACAGTCAAACGACTTTCTTCAAACCCTCATGCAATAATTTTCAAAAGTCTTGCAATATAAGATGGTTCCGTGCCCCCAAGGGGAGGGGCCGTCCCCCCTCCCCTCCCCCTCCACCCCCCTTTCCCCCCGCCCACCCGACCCCCTTCCTCAACGTCTCCAAATACCCCCTTAATTCTTCGACTTCCTTCCCCACCGCTCAGATTCAGCCACCCCTCCACTCACCCGGCCATGGCTGCTTCTCCATCCTCTAGAGTTTTTTTGCCTAGCACTTAGCTTTTTGTCTAGATGTCACCCTGCTGAAAAGTGGGCTGAGCCCCTTTGTGGGCGCGCTATAGCAGAGGGAGTAGCCCCTGGTGTTCTCACTAGCCTGCTTTGCACGTTTGCAGGGATACCGCACTCTCAGGACTTTGTCCCCTTTGCTAGCGTAAATGTTTTATTATTATTATTACTGCACTCATACCACCAAACTCTTGCGCGTGCTATTGTCGTTCAATAATAGCCGTGCCATACATATCGCTCGCATAGCGAGCCCTGACAGTGGTATTCTAATGGCACTGTAGGTGATAAGGGTCACAGTAACCCTACACACCCTAAAATGCCACGATATTATAGTGAATCACACTATATTTGGCATCTTGGTCATGCTGAAATCAACACAATCACGACCAATATATAGGGCAACAACCCAAGAACTGTAGGGCAATAACCCTAGAACTGTATAAGCTGCTTCCTATAAGGACTGCATGCTACATATATGAGGTATTAAGGCACTTGACAACTGCCTGTGGAGTTCACACTTCCTTGAGGGGGGAAGAAGGTGGAACCATATATATATTTTACACCTCATTACATAATGTACAGACATAATATATATACAAACATAGATATATATATCACACACACATATCCATTTTATATTCCGATCTGGTGATTTATGATGGATTGTCTTGCTTTTGATAAAACCACTGCATCCACAAGTAACGTTGAAATCTGTACAACGTTAAACCCACCGTCACTAACAAAGTGTAAACTCGGATGGGAAACTACATCCCAATGACTATTGATCAGCATTTACATCCTCGAGTAAGTGCGGAATGCTGAACTATATATATATTATATAACATATAACCTGATACCATGCTTAATAGCACATCATTGGATCAGAAGAAGATAGTTATAATATATATATATATCCCACCTGATACACTTTGGCACTATAGCCGTACATAAGAGTGGGAAGGACAGGTGCATCGCTGTAGGACTGTTTGATATAGTCCCAGTACTGAAGGCAGAATGTGGCAATAACAGCTGATAACTGTTGGGTGACCACCATGCAAAACCTTCCAAGCGTAACTCCTTTGTCCTAAGATGCAAGTGAATTGTTCATAATATGTTAACATCACATAAAAGCATTCTGAGGAAACCCCTATATATTCATATGAGTTGTCATCACTACAAATGACATGGGTTTCGAATCGTCGAAATGAGTATAACTCCGATGAATTCATTAGTACAGAACAGCTGCTGAGATTATTCCTCCGGCTGGATTGCAATCATTCACAATCCCTATCAGAATTGATTGATACTGCCCGTTGAACCATCAGAATTGATTGATCAGACTTGCTGAGAATCAGAATTGATCGATGCCCTGGCTTGAAATATCATAATTGATTGATTAGACATGTTGCGAATCAGAATTGATTGATAATAAAAGTGTAATGATTGAAAACGATCGATACCGCCTGAACGAAGTGATACCATGCCTTGGATTATGGGATACAACTACATAGCAGAATAATAATAGAAGAACTTTTTTGAAATAACATGTGGTACCCATTATAAGAAAGTAGATATATGGCAATATATTTACTGCCAGAAAGATGTCAGAGGCACAGTGAGGTAGGGTTCACGGTTGTCTAAAGTCGGATTAAACTGTAAGATAATCGGGTTTAAGCTGGCGGACAGACCGTGACACACGAGCGGAGCAAAGAGCAGGCACTGCAAGTGACATCCGAGCAGGCGAGGGGTGACACAGGGCACCACAGACCTCCCCCCTTATGGGGGGTGAAAGTCAGTGTTCCTGTCAGGGTCATGACCGATGACATATGTGTCATACATGTCATACCTGTCAGACATGTCATACCATACAGGGTCATGACCGATGACATATGTGTCATACATGTCATACGTGTCATACCTGTCAGACATGTCATACCATGTCATGTCATGTCGAGTCATGTCATATATTATAATGACAGTCGTCAGTACGGTCGACTATGACTGTACATGTCGTCAGATGATAAGTCACGTCATCTGTCATTATTCAAGGAAAGACTTGAATGACACCTGTCATCGAGAGTTCGTACGTCGAACTCGAAGATGGCAAAGCAAGATACATCTTGAAGTAACAAACAAGAACCATCTTTGCTTTAAGCATGTGCGGAACACGCATGCGCAGTATTATGGAGCGAACGTATTATTCGTTCTGACGATACTGGTCGTTCAACCAACGTCTCGGGTTCACAACCCAATGGCGGTACCATCTATGCGATGGGAGACGTATGGTATAGATGAGGAAGCGTTGTGCTTCAGCAGTATCTTCTCACAGAAGTCACCGCACTCATCCCGCTATTATCTTACGCTTGTGTTGCCGTTCTACAACGCAGCGTTTACTTGTATTTTATATCATATACTAAGGGCTCGCATATCAGCCCGTATCAGATGGTATTCTGCTCGTCAAGGCGAGAACGAGAACTCTAGTGTGAGTGCAGCGTAGATATCAAAAATTTTGTATATGCAGGTTGCGGAGCGTGAGCAATAATTGGCGTCGTATCCGCACGAATATTTGATATCGCATATACCGCTGCAATAGCGAAGACAGTGTGCGAGATAATTGTCGCATTCGCAGGATCGCATTCGCAGGATACAGCTTATCGTACATATACTGCGCGACAAGGTGTGCATACGGCATACATGCGCGCAGCGATGAGATGTACTCGCATATATGATTCGCAGATGTACATAAATTCGCAAATGAGACGCGGAAGCATAAATCATCAGCGGAATCATTATCCGCGCGGAAATCATCAGCGCGCACTATTACAATTTTCATGATCGCATCAAATCGCTTATTGTACGGCTATCATATATGTCGATGCGCGAGAGACTGATTCGCAGTTGACAGCATGTGCGACAATCACATGTTCTCGCAGAAGTGATTCGCAAGCATGCGCGTCAATTACATGCACGCGCATGGATGATTCGCATTTGAAAATTGTTCAGAATGATATACGGCATAGTAATCATCGACGGATTTATGATCCGCGCATAAGTCAGCATACGTCAGCGCTCGTATCATGCGCTGAGAGATGGTGACGATATATGCTTTTCATCAGCAGCGCGCCCGATTGCATAAATTCATTTGCAGCATGCTACGATTATCTTGCAATTTTACGATGATGATGTCAAAATGTTGCTACGATCATCTGTACATTACATACTCGCGTCAAAATACTCTGCAAAACAACTGTATACTCGCAGGCATATTTTGGATGGATGCATGATGGACATCTGATTATTATACTGCAGCATTTCACACCACATATTGATGACTGCAGAAATATTCAAATTGTCAGCATTTCATGCTTATCTGCAATATAGTGTGCAAGAGATGTTTATCTGAACTCGCAGTACTTGCAACATACACTAACATGCAGCACACACTAACATGCAGCACACACTAACATGCAGCACACATTAACATGCAGCATCTGAGTATATGCACATTCTATACTGAGTGACTGCAATATTGTAAGTTGTGCATGCATCATGTTAGCAGATGTTATGTATAAACCAGCTTGATCACGTTAGCAGCTGGAATATATGGCATCATATCACAATGCATCAGACATGCACAAAAGCATACCTGCTGTGCATGTTAACTATATTCGAACCCATATGGTGTAAGGTGCCTATTCAGTGGTCTTAACACAATAATTAGCTCGTTATGTCCCGGTGGAGTCGAGATACTCTTCGGACCACATATCGTTCTATTGTGGATCACTGAAAGGATTGCTCACCGGAACTATATGTGAAATAGACCAGCAACTCATTATTGTGAATGAGATTATCTCGGAATTACAATAACCCCTAACCTAATATATATCATGCTAGATTCATTCAGTACATGGTATGCCGATTATCATCCTGCATGATAAACTGTCTGGGAATATTGTAATATCCAGAACTTATCTTCCTGTAAGTGTGTAAAAGTGAGCACACACACACACTGGCAAAAAGTACTAATCAATAAGTACTATACATGCACACACACTGGCATTACTGTATGTATTGATATTCACTGACTCATAGTGAATTGACCAACTTTAATATCTATCATGTATATGATAATATGGATAACACTCCACAAACACATGTGCGTGTGGAGTGTCAGTGATGGCGATAGATATGGGAACAGAATAGTTCAACATGCTGTAGGGCTGGATGGAGAAATCTCCAGACCCGAAGGCATTATACAATGCTCAAATAAGCAGCTGGTCACTGCTGAGCATTGTCCATTCGTCTCACATATCATCGCTGGAGCAACAACAACAAGCACATTGCATTATGGCAATTGATTCAGAATTGATTAGCTCAAATTGCATGTACACTCTCAGATCAGTAACTATATAAACTGACAGAGGTTGTTGAGGACAAGCACACACATATATATGTGTTGTGTCAAACTGCTTTGATTATATAATCAAGCTAAGTCCTGATATGTTTAAAATAAGAGATATCATTTTGATATATCTTAGAGCACAGTCATATGCTCAAAACGTATTATAGATTGATAAATTATCACTGAAGTGGATAATCCGCTTATAGTTGGTAAATCTAAATATCATCAGTAAGTACATTTACTGCCATGGGTTTCAATCAGTAAAACCCAGAAATATGATCAACCTCAGATGTTGATATGCAGAATAATTCACTTTTATGCCATGAAAAGTGTCATGTGCAAAGGTGAAGTGATATGCAGTGCTTCTGTACTTTGCAGTCCACACACACACAGAGATATGTTATTATGGAAACAATAATAAAGCCGAAAAACGGCCAAAATAGGTAAAATCCGTTTGCGATAGATTTGAAAATTGAAAATCGGACCCTATTTTATTTGATAATACGATTTTATACCTATTGAGGTATGAGAAAATCATAATGACTATAGTCATATCTCGTGTAACACCCTAGATAGCAGGTGTTAAATATCTAGGGGTGTGCATATTGGCTGTAACGAAATGCGTAAAAATGTTTTACGCATGATTTAAAAATGAAAATTTCGGATTGATTTTTTTTGCTAATATGAATATTTAGCTATCAATAAACAATCCCTGATTTATGCAGCATGTGTAACACCCTGTAACACCCTAAATATTGAATGTGTGTGTCAGGGGTGTAACATACCTACTGAAAACCACGTAACATTCAGTGTGGTATTAAATGCAGTTTTGCTTAAAAATGTTTGCAAAATATTTATACTGCTTTATTTTACCTATTTTAGGGTTACTGATACCATGTAACACCCTAATCACACTATTGGGAATATGGGCCACTGTAACCTAACATGCCCTAAAATGCCACTAAATATTCGATAAACTTCGTGTTTGGCATAAATATATCATGCTGTAATCAGCACAAACATGATAATATTTCGGGCAACAACCCAAGAACTGTTGGGCAACAACCCAAGAACTGTTGGGCAACAACCCTAAAACTGTATGAGCTGCTTCCTATAAGGACTGCAAGCTATAAGCTATAAGCTATAAGGTATATAAACAACTGACTGCCTATGTGTTCACACTTCCTCAAGGGGGGAAGAAGGTGGATAGGATTCACACATATCCATTTCATATTCCGATCTGGTGATTTCTGATGGATTGCTTTTGATAAAATCACTGCATCCACAAGTAACGTTGAAATCTGTACAACGTTAAATCCACCATCACTAACAAAGTGTAAACTCGGATGGGAAATTATATCCCAATGACTATAAGTTGACTTTTTGCTCAGCATTTACATTCTCGAGTAAGTTTGGAATGCTGAACTATATACATAACATATAACCTGATACCATGCTTAATTGCATATCCTGGATCAGAAGATGATAGTTATATAATGTATATATATCAAGGCGTGGTATCGGTTGTACCGATATTCCGATAAATCGATATATCGGAATATCGTTATCGATCGATAACGAAAATTGAATTATCGAAATTATCATTATCGATCGATAATTGACATGAATAAATCGGAATCGATCGATAGCTACACTTGACATATCGGAATCGATCGATAACAACTTTCGTTTAATCGAAATCGATCGATAACTGCAACTTTGCGATATCGAAATCCGCATATCGATATCGAAACCAGAATTTCGAATCAAATCACAAAAATTTGAAAAAGACAAAAATCGATCTTGAAAGGCCCCTTTCCAAGCCCTTTATTGGAGGATATGAAACCGGTTGAACCCGATGAGGCGGATCGATCATTCACGGAATTCCAATCGACCCCCTCCCCACACACACACACACCACCACCACCACCTTGACCGATCCTTCTAATTGACTAGACCAGTCGACAGTGCACAGTCGGGAGTCTTCTTGCAGAGGTGAGGGAGAGCGTACACAGTTCTCAGTTCATCATCATCGATCATGGGAAAACGTGGGCGAGCGTCTCGGAGTAAAAGGGCTAGTAGCACTGGTGTGACCCTGGTCGCTCAAGGCAAGGGGAAAGTGAAACGGACACAACAGTCCCCATTTGATCCTGCTGGTAGCGACAACACCGAATACTTTGTGAGAGAAGTAAAGGCGGAACGTGTGAAGGGGTTTACAACCCAATGGCTCATAGGATGGGAAGGATTTTCAGACCGGGAGGACACGTGGGAACCTATAGAGCATCTGGCGGGCTATGAGACTGAGATTCGCGTTTTTCGTGAGCGCAAAAAGGAGGAGGCTGCGAAAGCGGAGAGCGATGCTGCAGCTGAAAAGCAAAAGAAGACAGTTGAAAAAGAGGCAGTTGTTGTCGATGGTAAGTTACTAAACTATCTTGCCTTCAAAGCATCCACCGCTGGAGTAGAGAGGGCCTTTTCATCCGTCACTTTCATGCATTCTGATTTAAGGAAAAGTCTAGCAGAAGGCACCATTCAGCACTCGCTAATGGCTGCAATGAATTAGGATGCAGAATAGTTGAATAGATAGCGAGCAAAAATGTACATAGTCCTGTGACTTGAGGTGTATAACTTATTTGCTAGTTTGACTCACCTGCTAGTGGTATATCGATATTATCGATATTATCGATATCGGTTGAAAATTTCTTAATATCAGTATTGATCGATAGCTCGCTACGATTTATCGAAATCGATCGATATGCATTGGGTGTCTATTTTCTCATATCAGTATTGATCGGTAGAAGGTGAATATCGATCGATACCGTAAGCCTTTGAAAAAAAATTATCGTTATCGATCGATATGGAAGTGAATATTATCGTTATCGATCGATATCCTCCGGCCCAACCGATACCACGCCTTGATATATATATATCCCACCTGATACACTTTGGCATTATAGCCGTACATAAGAGTGGGAAGGACAAACGCATCGCTGTAAGACTGGTTGATATAGTCCCAGTGCTGAAGGCAGAATTTGGCACCCGAATAACAGCTGATAACTGTTGGTGACCACCATGCAAGACCTTCTAAGCGTAACTCCTTTGTCCTAAGATGCAAGTGAATTGTTCATAATATGTTGACATCACATAAAAGCATTCTGATAAAAACCCTATATATTCATATGAGCTGTCATCACTACAATGACATGGGTTTTTGAATCGTCGAAATGAGTATAACTCCGATGAATTCATTAGTACAGAATAAGCTGTTGAGATTATTCCTCCGGCTGGATTGCAATCATTCACAATCCTTGTACATTCCGGTGACAAAATATTGCACTGGACTGATCACCACATTTGGTATAATCTGTGATATATAAGTCACCAGAGAAAGCATTGCAATCAGCACAATGTTGTCTAGACTCACAAAGATGAGTAACATATATTATCAGATGTAATAAACAGAGGCACAATGTGACCTAGTACGCTAAAATCGCGTATGCTCGGGCACTGTATTGTGACCTGCGCTAAGATCGTGTATGCATGGACACAACATGACTCGTGCCAATGACGTGGACATATTTTATGCCACGACATCACATCTGAAATCAATAAATCACTCAGAGAGAAGGTGTTGACATCAGTATAGCACCATTATACATATAGTCATGAGGATTTTAAAGAAGACACAGTCTCTCCGATATTGACAAACATGGTACATATATTACCATGCTCTCTGATTATATATTGATATCCCACGGCATACGATGATGGTAATAGCACGCCACTTCGCCGCTGGAGGGTAATGTTGTATATATACAGCACATGCTTGGGCACTATATGACCCACGCTGATGACGTGGATTCGGGCTGCATCCCAAAAACTGCAATGCACCTTTGGTGCAATGGGCTGCAACCCGAGAACTGCTATCCAGCTTCATAGAAAGCTTCCATGTCATCACATAGAGGTCGGACCTCTGTTGTATTTGAACGGCGCTTGACAACCGCCTAGCAATACACTTCCTTGAGGGGGGAAGATGATAAGCTAGAAATACAACTAAACACCAAATAAATAATAAAGACAAATAATAAAACAAATATAAGTTGCATCATTGTTTTTGTTTTGGTAAGCCTGACTATATATAGTCAAACCATGCAGAACTCCATGAAGTTGACACATATATGTATCAAACATTTCTAAGGTCATCAGCCATGACATACATATGAGCTTGATTTTGAAGACCTGGACATTGTATACATCCAGTCTAGCATGTATCCAGACAAGAATTGTATATTGACACGGTGCAAGCATTATAGCCTCTGCCACCGATGATCATTGAAAAGGGCAACCATTCTTGACATTTCATACATATCATCTGATTGTATCATTAAAGGTGTCAAGAGTACTCAATGCAATATGCAGGCTACGGCCTTAGTACAACACCTAGAAAGGTCAAAGCCACTGAGCTAACTAATGCAGCATAAATGCTAGCTGCCTTGAAGGCTATACAATAAGCCTATTGCCCTTATGTCTTGATATGTATCCGTGTATTGGCATCTCTTTGAGGTAATTATGCCTACTGAATGAGCCATACCAACCATCTTGTCTTCATTGATCATTACATATCTGATCATATCGCCATTGAGCAATGCCTATTCTGTGAGATTATTTATCACGAGGCATTTCATTAGTGCACATTAAACAATTAGAATGCAACAAAGATCATCAGCTCTTCATCATACCAGAAGGTTGAGTTGTTGTCAAAAGCATTGATTTTTCAGACACCATTTCTCAGAGGTCTATTCATCATGAAAGACAGAGTCTGTGCAATCATGGCTATTCAGCCTCCGACATAGCTAACATAGCCATTTAGCTTATGACCCAACCGTTGTTAAGCAGCCTCCACGCTATATGGCTGAAAGATGGCAAGCAATCTCTTCGGTCATTCTTGGGCATAGAGCAATCAAGCACAGCCAATCCAGGATGTTTATCCCAAAATTCTCTAAGAATTACTCATATTTTCCATGTGTCATATCAAAACATCCAATACCATCCTATGATGGGAGTCATCTCCTTCATAGATGATGATTTTGCATTGTGACTTTCTTGCTGTTTATTTTCTTCGCATGCTGCAGGTCTGCTGCCTCCCTGTGTGATTCGTCCTCGATGGAAGAACAAGACATGTTGAAGCCAGTTTTGCTTTTGGATGAAGAAAGCTCAGAAGATGAGCTAGTAGATTCCAGCAAGTTTCATGGCTGGTACAACGTTCCGGATGTAGCAGTAGCAAAGAGGCGCTTGCAGAATAAGAAAAAAGCTGAGCGTGATGCCAAAAGACGTAGGAAACAATGTCCTCAGTGGATGTTGGATAGTCAATGGTAGCTTTAGCTAGAAAAGTACATTAGATTCAGATTCTGAACATATAAGTGGGCTTGAATGCACTCAAGTTTGTACTGAGTTGCAATTGTCCAAAGTTTTTATTCTGACATCACTACTTATTTGTAAAATAGCATACAATGGTATAAACCATCCACATATAGATTGACACCATATTTGTAATTTCATATCATTTTGGCACATAAGACAAGCATGCTTCATTAAGGAATGAAGACTCTTTCAAAGTTCATCCTGGAATATTTAGAAATTTGTTGCCTCATCTATTAGGCCACGAAGTCTTGGAAAACCCGCAATCTGCATACGGTTTCCAAGCGCAGTTCATCCTCATTCTGGAAAGTGACAGAAATTTTATAGTCATAAAACAAGTCACAATTCTATCGGATTGAAATGACACATTCATCATTCATACTTCTTTATCATAACAAGTCTCTGAATAGTGTTTGCCCAAAAATAAAATGGGCACCATTGAGATAAGTGATCATGTGCTGAAGAATATACACATATCACTAGCCAATGCCATGTTCTAATCATAATGAAATGACATGTCAGCCATCCATCAACTCAATAATAGTAAGTTGTTGTCATTATAGACACTTCTTAATTGACTCTCCATTAGCTTCGATGCCAAAGTTAACTTCGGTGCCATCACTGATTTCATTGTTCATTATGGCAATCATTATCCAGAATCATTGTCTAAGATTGGGTACACTACTATAGTGACCCTGAACTGACAAAGTATGTGGGCTGCAACCCAACGACTGCATTTGACATCATCTGGCATTTGCCACATTCAAAAACGTCAGGCATATTGCCAATATGACGTAGAGAAAATCAATGTTCAGATTGACATTGTTACCTCTAAAGCATTCGACGAGTAATCTCAGTCTGATTCTCTATCAAACCATTTTTCACATAACATACTGATTGAATAACATCCTCCATCACCATCTGATTGGTTTGATACATCTCTTTTTACGAGGGGGAGGAAGAGTATAGATTCATTCATTTTTCATACAGCTGCCACAAATTGATTTACATCATTGTGATTTTGCTTGGAAAATTAAAAATCTTATCAAAAGTTCCAGCATCTGTGTATAGCAGCCATAAAGTTGATGACACGGTACATCATGCCGATTGAAACATCAAATGAAGTCTTATTTGACTTACTAACACATGAAGTTCATTATGAGGAAATCATAGATGCATATTTCTCCGGCTCTATCATTTATATGAAGGGCACTGACATAGGAGAACGATGGTTTTTCAAAAGGCGAATAAGCTATATTGTAAGCTTACGACCATCACTTTGACGTCAACAGCCTGAGATGCTGATTGTCGAAATTCAAGAGTTGAAGGATTCGTTGAATCAACCTTGATACATGTGTTTTGATTCATGAATTGTTGATCCATGGTTTCTCCCCAAATCTAGAGAAGCTGGCACACAAGTTGTTGCCAATGTCTTAAGGAAAGCATCTGAGCAAAGGATTGCCAGTTGTGCCATCAGGCATCGAATTCCATAAACAGCAAAGCCGAGTGAGTAAATCCGCCACTCTAGCTATTTGCCCGTCATTCCTTCCAGGTTCATGACAAGAGACAATTCATCAAAGTCATATACCAATGCATAAACCACATGCATGGTTGCACAGTTTGTATCCGAATGCCATTCCATCAAGGTTAAGCATCTAGACAGCAACTCTGGCCAACTAAAAGCCTTCCTGTCTTCGGATATCTTGAGCATTCTCATTTCCAGCTCCATTATGGACTAGGAAGCATCATGACTGTGCCTCGCCAGGACGCTAATCCTCAAAGCCGCACACTTGAGGCGAGCCTTATGAGACAGTGACCTTTGGCTTGTGGGGCGTCAACCCCTTATCAAATCCTGAACACTTGTTAACACCTGGATAAATTTATCATGATGCAACTTAAGTGGGATTATAAGTTCCACATAATCATATTGTCTACGTATGCTGAAGGCATAACTGCCGCATATGATCACAATAGGTCGCAGCTTCTATAACATTGTGGCTTCTGAGTCAAAAGCTGATAGCCAATGACTTTTGCCAATAATTGCCGACCAAATAATAATCAGGCCGTGGAAACATATACCCAAGAGGCTTCGTCCATCGGTCATATATATATATATCAAGGCTGCATCCCAAGAACTGCGATGCGCCTTCGGTGCAATGGGCTGCAACCCGAGAACTGCAGGGTTATATCCCTAGCATTTTTACCCTGCATCAAATTGATATGACAGGAGCAGGAATTGATCCTTCCTTGCTAAGGTGTAGTGAGCCTTGTATAAATCATACCCTTACACAGATACGCATATGCGGGTACCAATATCTGTGAAAAACTGCTAATGCTACCTTTGCCAAGACCGTGGTTTGTCATCGGATTCTGTGGCCAGTCATCCGAAGCTACCGGAGATATCGACTGAGGTAGACGGAGTTGTGATCCTAAGTTGTGCTTGACAAACATAACTAAAGAAATTTCACATTAGTACGTGGCGAATCCATTCTCACTCATCGCGATAGATGTTCGTCAAAGCGTGCGTACTGGACCATATCAGGAGTTTGGCAGACGGGTGAGGATTTAAAGTGGACTTATAAAGACCCTCCGATATCTCGTAAGCAGGGCCTTCTCCGTTTGCATTAAAACAAGCCCCCGGTGAAATAACTCCGGAAACAAACACGGGCTCCCCGTTGCCGCCTGTGATCCTCCAAAGTAGCTTAAGGAGGGGAGGAAGGGTTGGGTGCATTATATCAGGCCGAGAATCGTTCGATTATAAATCGTTAAATCGTGGGATCATCGTTCGCAAAGCGACGACGGCTAGCGCAAATAATCCGTAACGTATACCTCGGATACTTTGAATCGTCACTCTGACGCACGATACGTGTGGATCAATCAGTAATCCAGCGTCAATCTGTATCACGAAACGCAATTCATTGAACCTTGAAACGTCACTCTGAAATACGATACGAACTTCAAAGGGGGCTACATCCTAAGAACTGTAAGGTGAGGGACTAAAGTGGACTCAGTTCCCCCCAATAACCTAAAAACACCATGAGGGACGCCTCAAATCGGTGTAAGAAGACTGGTACCAGCAAGAAGCGACAACAACAAAGACATCATAGACATATACAAAGGTATGCCCGTTGTGAGGTCACAACTCTTTTAAGAGGGGAGATCTGTCAGGGTCATGACCGATGACATATGTGTCATACATGTCATACGTGTCATACCTGTCAGACATGTCATACCATACAGGGTCATGACCGATGACATATGTGTCATACATGTCATACGTGTCATACCTGTCAGACATGTCATACCATGTCATGTCATGTCGAGTCATGTCATATATTATAATGACAGTCGTCAGTACGGTCGACTATGACCGTACATGTCGTCAGATGATAAGTCACGTCATCTGTCATTATTCAAGGAAAGACTTGAATGACACCTGTCAATGAGAGTTCGTACGTCGAACTCGAAGATGGCAAAGCAAGATACATCTTGAAGTAACAAACAAGAAATCATCTTCGCTTCAAGCATGTGCGGAACACGCATGCGCAGTATTATGGAGCGAACGTATTATTCGTTCTGACGATACTGGTCGTTCAACCAACGTCTCGGGTTCACAACCCAATGGCGGTACCATCTATGCGATGGGAGACGTATGGTATAGATGAGGAAGCGTTGTGCTTCAGCGCAGTATCTTCTCACAGAAGTCACTGCACTCATCCCGCTATTATCTTACGCTTGTGTTGCCGTTCTACAACGCAGCGTTTACTTGTATTTTATATCATATACTAAGGGCTCGCATATCAGCCCGTATCAG
>LGRX02003302.1:0-27081 GCA_001247695.2 Cymbomonas tetramitiformis
GCGACTCATCCGCGGATGATTCGCCTTCAGCGCGCCGACTCCAGCGGGCGACTCATCCGCGGATGAGTCGCCCTTCAGCTTGGCGACTTTAGAAAAAAACTAATTTGCATGCATTTCGGTTGCAGGACTTACTGTTACCCTCTTCGTTGAATGACGTGTTCAATTTCTCATGTCGCTGTTAGAGGTTATGTTCGTCGAATATTTCTAAACAAGACGTTAAGGATCTTCGCTCTGAATTCTGGACCTTGAACGTGGCATCTCCTAAAGAGAAAAGTCTTCAAGGAATGCAGAGACAATGGATCATATCTACCCTTAAAAAGTCGTCCGACTTTTCAGATCAAGATGCACCAGTTCTCAAATTTGCCATTGGCTCTCAGCGTGTGTGTCGCAAGTTTTATGAGAAATGTTTGCCGATATCTCATGGACGGTTGACGAAGCTAATAAAGGATTTATTTGCCGGAAGAAAACATAACAGGTAAACCAATTTACAGTTTTCCTGTAGGCTCCCATTCTTTGCATCAGATTCATGATAATAATATACATTTTTTTCCCTTTTCAGGCTGCACGGAAACAGCAAACAAGTGCAAGTACAGGGCTTGTCATATATTCCAAAAAACTCTCTAAAGGTTTCAGCAGCGAAAACCTTTCTGCAGAAGATTGCCAAAGAGCAAGGTCAACATCAACCGGACAAGAAAGAAACACATCTGCCTCAAGGAATGACAAAGGTTGACGTCTACGAAAAGTTTATCGAAGAGCTTCCAGCCTTTGGTTCTGAGAGATTCAAGGTCAGTGAGCCATATTGGTATACGATCTGGAGAAAACACTTCAAGTGGCTTAAGTGTCCGAAGATTTGCAAGTTCTCGGAGTGCAAGATCTGCTCGACCGCAAAGCTTCACAAGCAAGTCGCCCCGGCCGAAATGAGAGGTATGTTAGAAAGAAAACCCACTCTTGTTCATGAGAGGTATGTTCAGAAAGAAAACATTGCTTGTTCATACACGTGACCACTTACCTGAATGTGTTTGCGTTGCAGTACGAATCGAAAATCTTTTGCAAGCTCATCGACTGGATGCAAGGGCTGAACGGGAGAAGTACTACAAACACATTCAGAAATCCAGCGCAGCAAAAGGCAACGCGAAGTGGTTGAAATATACTACCATGATCATCGATGGCATGACACAACGTACCACACAATTGCCTCACTTTCGTCGAATGCCCTCTTGGGTCAAAGACAATAAGGCATTGATAGATACCCACTGCATGGGGATACTCATCGAAGGCATCGGTCGTTTTATGGAATTCAATTTCAGTCATAACTACTCTGACAACTCGAACTATCTTGCGAACGTCATACGGCGGGCAGTAGCACGAGTTCATGAGCATCGACGATCGGGTGGGCATCCGTTACCGGAAGTATTGTATCTACAATTGGACAATGTAAGCAGCAATAAGAGCCACTTCTTAATTGCTTATTGTGCCATGCTGGTCAAACGTGGGGTATTCCGCAAGGTGAAGATCAACTATCTGATCGTGGGACATACACACGAAAATATCGATCAGATGTTTTCAAGGTTTTCTGTGGCTTTGAGGAGGCTGAACGTTTGGGACATCGAGCATTTGATGGAGGTGGCTAGGAACTGCTTTAAGGATGGAGTAGTTCCGGAATGTCAACTGATCGATGAGGTGCACGATATCAAGGACTGGATGCATGGATGCTATAACGAAGTGCGCGATGTCAGCTTCCAACATGCTTTCAAGATTTTTTCTGGCCCCACAGGCGACGTGTTAGTGCAGGCGAAACGTTATTCATTCGATCCAGTCTGGCTTCCAAAGGAAGGTGGGGTGAAGGTATTTAAGAGCAGCCTGCCCGAGGGCTCACCATGCTTTGTCGAGCCTAAATCCATTAACGAATTGAGCGCACGGAAACAAGCGAAGCAGCTTGCGACTTCCAGGAAGTCTACGAGCAATCCATTGAAAGAGATCGAGGATCTTGTCGTTCAATGCAAGAGGAATCTTTGCTTATGCATTCCAGGTAAGCACTGCACTGCTAGCGATTACGATTTGATTTGTCATATTTCAAATGTATGTGGCCTTCTTAGTTTCTCGGGTTATGTTCTGCAGATGTCGCAACCACCGAGGAGGCGGAGCGGCTTCAATTTCTAGCCAATCGCGCAAATACTTTTCTTGAAGGGTATGTTCAAATGCAACGTGACATTGCGGCAGGAACGTTCGAACTGAAAGAGAAGACATTGTGGGTGCTGCACGAGGCTCCCTTTGAGGTTACTGGACCCATGATGCCTGTTCCTTCGGGTGCTTTGAGCGCGAACGGGCGAGATGCGGAAGTACTGAGTGTCGATGAGCCAATGGCTGATACGAATGATATTGAACGTGGATACACGGATGCACAACTGGCTGATTACGTGCAGGGCCTTCGGGACTCCGTAGCGGTTCACGTGCGCCCAGTACCTCGTCCTATCTACATCGGGGCACAAAAAATACCATTAGAAGACGAGCTCGAGATCATCTTGCGCAATACATTCTGGGAGAAACTGACGACCCGGACTACGATGTGAGCTACAGCAAGATGAAGAAAGGTAGCATGGCTGTGTTGATTGCTCACGAATCCGAGAAGACTGCCCGGACGGAATACCCGTTTCGTATCGCTCTGGGAAGGAGCCGAGGATGGTCGAGATATCTGTACCTTTGTGAGGTACAAGAGCAGCTGCTAAATGAGAAAGGTGAGAAATGTTTGTTGATGTGATTGCGCGCGCAACCTGCTTTTAACATCACTACGTTTTATGTCAATCTAATATCTCTTTTATCTTCTTTCTGGTGCAGGAGAAAAATGTTTGCGGTGGTTGACTTGTGGTACATTTAAGCTCACGAGCGCCTCCCAAAAGGAGGCCCAGAATGCAGACTCCCGGCTTTCGAAGGAGAAGGCATCGAAACCTGAAAGTTTCCGGCTGCATCAACGTACCAAGCGGGTGGCGCCGTATACACCAAGCGAAGTATTAGTAGCATGGGACTGGGACACGGAAGAGGAGCGCCGAAAGATCAATGCAAGCACACAGCGATGGATCCCGGGTGAGCAATATGACTTGTTGGTCAAACGAGTCATCGCCAGCGACATGTCAAAGAGCTTTGAGCCGCCCGAGCATAGAACACCCAAACTCTTACTGCGCGACGCAATCATGCCATTAGAGGATAAAGAGGATAAAGAGGATAAAGAGGATAAAGAGAACGCGGAGGCTGAAGAGGGTGAGAGTTCGGACGAGGAAGCATCTTTGTCGTCCTTGTCCGATGATGACGACCAGATGTGTGAATAACTCGATCAGTCCGATGAACTTGTATATAGAAGTTGTAAAACAATAGTATATATTGTGAATATCTAATGTTGAACTATCGTGGTATTACCACGTTTGATTTCCTTGCACTCATTTTACCTAGTTCATTTTCCTTGCACTCAGATTGTTCGGACGCCCAAGGAATCCTTGGGAACGCGTATCACATGGATGGAACAAACACCACATGTCTGCATGGTCATATAAAACTTGCCTTCACGGCATCCCTGTTCATTTTTTGCTTACGCTCACCATCCACCCACCTCCTACCAACATTCCAAGAACATGGACGCTCAGCGAATCAACCTGACGGTCGATCAGAAACATGTTTTGTTTTTTATTGTTCTGCCCTTCATCCGTGCGAGGTACGATAGGAGAAGGCAAGCGCAAAGGGATTCAGTTGCTAGAATGAGAAACGGCGAATGCCCAGAGTGTATGAGGGAGTATAACAGGCCTATTTGGGAGGACAAGAATCGATGGAACGATTTATGGCATAAACATTTTCATGAGAGGCACGACCCCGTGTGGCGTCGAGCCTTGGAGTTAGAACCAATCCGTCCCCGTTTTCGTCTGACACGCCTTGGCCGCCATCTGTTATAACTGCAGAGTCACCCGAATTTTCACCCCGACAATCTCGATTGATGACCAGGTATATGTTTCTTTGTTTCTTTGTTTCTTTCTTTCTTGAGCAGGATTGCCTTGCTATCATGCTGGCCACAATTCTTATTCTTATTGCTATCATGCTGGCCACAATTCTTATCCACCTGTGAATTCTGTGTGCCCGCAGATGATGACACCAAGCTCCTCGCACACACATCGCGGTGCATTGGCTACTTTGAAGAGGCACACGTAGAATAATAACAATAAGAATAACACATAGACTTCGATATGCAACGAGGTTGTGTCATTGTGAGATGACCTTTTGACAATAGTAGGGTGAGATTTGTACTTTTTATGTAACATGTCTTACGTTGGTTTGTAAAATGTCACGCATTATAAAGCCTGCCTATATCTTCATCAGCATTCATTTCTCGCTTTCGCTCACGATAGACCCCACCTCCTACCCGTGAGCGACACACCCAGATGCCAGACTACTACATTGTCCTTTTCCGTTTTGTGCTTCCCGCCATCCGGGAAAGACGCCGTTCCCGCGAGGAATGCTTTTTGCACGCATGGGTAGAAGAACGATTTCTGTGGGCCCTTGAAACACGAGTACGCATTACATGCCCCGATATCCCTGGCACGTTTACCTCAGAAATCATTGTGTTTCCTGTGACACTTGCGCGGTTTTTTTTTCATCCTCGGAGAATTGCGAACGACGACGTCGGCGGCTTAAGAGTCAATGAGGCGTCCTACTTTAATCGGACTAGTTGGATTTCCGGTATGAATTTGTATCGCAGTTTTAACGAACTACACCGACGATGGTTATATGATCACCATTGGGCCTGGTGCAACGGTTGGTTTCGCAACTTCCTTGACTATGACGCTGATGGTAACGAATTCGTCTATGCTCGTGTATACGACCGGCCCTGTTGCGATGATTGCGGAAGGTCAGATTCCCTTGTTATGCGAGTGACTTACCCACATCGACACATATGTGTCGACCGCGCGAGTTGCGAGTTCTGGCAGGATACCGATGATACCGAAATCCCAGAGTTGCTGTCCTCCGACTCCGACTAAGGTATAAAAGCTCAATACCTCTTACTCAGCCTTCATTTCTTGCTTTCGCTCACCATACATCGTGCCACCCCTGCCACCTCCTACCATTCTGAGAGCCACCCGCCTGATGACAGCCCACGGCCACTATCTCCTTTTCGAATGCGTTCTTCCCGTCATCCGGGAAAGACGCCGTTCACGCGAGGAATCCTTTTTGCACGCGTGGGTGGAAGAGCGATTTCTGTGGGCTCTTGAATCACGTGAACGTTCGCCGCGCTATTTTGCGTACCCCTTTACCACAAATCAAGTCAGAAGACGGGCAGTGTACCCTGTAACGCTTGCGATATACTTTGGTGGACCTGACGTGTGGTCAGTGGAAATGCAGGATGACGATGTATATGCTCGACAGTCTCGCTATAGGCACTTACATGTCTTTCGCGGCGAGGCGTCCTATTTTCGCAACTGGTCTCGTTGGATTTGCGGTATGCACTATCGCGATTTAACCGAACTCCGGCGTAGGTGGTTGGTCGATCACCATTGGGCCTGGTACAACGGCTGGTTTCGCAATCAAGTTACCTATGATGGAGATGGCAATCTATTTTATGCTCGCTTATACACATGGGCTTGTTGCCATGATTGCGGTTCTCGAAGGACAGTTCTTGAACGTTGCAATGATGACCGAGAAACTGATATGCCACACCGCTACATCTGTGTCGATCGGGAGGCTTGCGATAGTGTGATTGAGCTTGAAATAGCTGACGAGGACACAGATTCGGAATGGGGCCATCATTTGGACGACTCAACCGATTCGGATCCGTCGGCGGGATCCCTGCACGATTAGCCACGATTAGTCATAATGCACAATTGAATAGAATACACATGGAATGTAACCACTGTGTAATACAACCACTGTGTAATACAACCACTGTGTAATAATGTAACATACAATGATTATTAAAAATGTGAAGATCGGGGTTCTTATACCATTGCTTGTACCATACACGTGACTTATGATATTTTTGTTGCCCGCATCGAGAAGAATTGTTTTCTAGAATAGATGGGTGGTGGCTAAAGCCACCGATTGAGAATCGACCATCAATTCAAATCAAGACGAGTCATCCGCCGACAGTCGACAAGGTCAGTGCAGATGTACCCGTCGCCAATACGGGTAAGATCCATATCAATGCGTCGGCATCGACTGCAGGCAGGCCTCATAGACAACTCGTACCGCGACGGGTAGATCCATTGAGGATCTGCATGCTCGTTGTAAAAGCCGTTGTACCAGGCCCAATGATATTCACGAAGCCACCGTTTTGCGAAGTCGTCGAAATCGATGTAGTCTAGCCGGAATCTGAAGTTGTTTGACATGCCAGGTCCTTGCCAATGGAACCCTTCATCATCGTAATATGGGGCTTCAAAATTGGAGGTAGGGAATATCTGCAAGAAATTTCCCCAATCACGAACATCCCCCAATCGACTTCGAGCAGATCACGTAATTCATAGAAATAGTGAGCCAAAGTTACAGGCATCCAAACATCACCAAACATGCCCGAAAACGTCAAAACTTGTTCTTCCAACGCCCACAAGAAACGTTCTTCGACCCATGCCTGCACAAAGTATTCCTCACGCAGTTGACGCATTTCCCGAATGTAAGGAAGAACAATCCCAAACAGGACGTAATGGGTATCCGCCATTCTTGATAATGCAAAGATGAAGCGGTGTGTCTTCCAGGAAGAAATGGAAAATGATCCTCCTAAAGGCCTCAAGCGATTTAAAGATTGCCAAGGAGGGCTTGGGCCTCTCAAGGTGAATGCCGCAAACCAATAGGATGAAACCAACAATCACAAGATTGGCCAAGATAAGATTGGCGCGGACAAATGTTGGCCCAAGATTGGCGCGGATTGCGAGTTCTGGCAGGATACCGAAGTCCCACAGTTGCTGTCCGACTCCGACTCCGACTAAGGTATAAAAGCTCAATTCATCTTACTTAGCCTTCATTTGCTGCTTACGCTCACCATCGTGCCACCCCTGCCACCTCCTACCAGAGAGTGAGCGACGCGCCTCTACAAACTCGTGATGCCTTCAGTGTTAAGGTTTGGTGTGCATCGGAATCGTGCCAGTATCGATGTAGATGCCATTAATCGCCATGAGATGGAGCACCGACCATGCCCCGAATGCAATTTGCACCAGTGGACTTTGAGAACGATGGCAAACCGCCCTTTCCGCCGCCCGCCGATGCCTCACAGGCATGATCTGATATGGGCTATGTGGCGCTTTACCCGACGAACTCGGTTTTATCTGTTTTTTGAATTGGTAGAGCCGGAACGCTATCCCGATCGCGCTGAATATGCATGGGGTGAAGCGTGGATGACTCCGCGATTAATGGTTATTCCAGTCGACGTTGTACGCCTATTGGTCTGTTGGTACCAGAATGACGAAACGACACCTTTCGACGAGTACTGTATCAGTTGCGATTGCCTTAGTTGATCAGGTATACAAGCTCAATACCTCTTACTTAGCCTTCATTTGCTGCTTACGCTCACCATCGTGCCACCCCAGCTTGACACTAACAACTAACAACTGACCACGCTCAGGCAAACTCGTCATGAAATGCGATTATTGTGACCTTCCTGCAAACGTTCGCATATGGTTTAATGCTGGTTCGCATCTTGTTGCGATAAATGAGCATACCGAACATTTCGCGTGTATGCGTTGTTCTTACGAAATATTCATGTGCCAGGAAGCAATGGACGACGAAGACGGAGTATACTGGGAGCTGATAGATTAGTAGACCATTACTTTCCGGCGTCTGAAAGGCGTGGAATGAACTAATTCGAGATCGCTTGCCTGGTAGCAACTTACGTACTTTGCAATGTAATAGTAACGCTATGATATGTTGTACGACCAGCTGACTTATGGCTTTTGCGACATATATATATTGTAACACTACTAACACTAGCAAACATTCTACTTGTAACGTTAAACGAATATACACCGTTCATGCAACAATACCCGTGTGATGATAGTTGTATAGCCGCGTTTTTTGACGCGGGGCTTGTGTTTATGAACACACCCAATCCAAAAAAGATATCTCTCTCCGTTGATTGCTCGATGATCACTCGAACCACAATGGCAAACCGCATAATGAAGGCATACCGTACCGCATAAACGCATATCGTAACCTACGTGGCTGCCACGTGTCTGCATTACACTGCGCGTTATGATGACGTGGCAGGTCACCCGTCGTCTATAAACCGAGAATAGTAACAGAAAAACACCGTCTAAAAACATGCATAGTGGTTCACGTATCCCCAATAGTCTGTTGACTGAGCTTTCAATTCATGCTGTCGGACAAATTTTGGCTGTCGGACAAATTTTGGCGGTAGGACAATTCGGCTGTCGGACAAATTTTGGCGGCGCTACTGTTCAGTCTTCACACCAGCCGGTTGCACGTTTACAGCAGCACTTTGCAATGAGTATTATTCGCCGCATTTTTCTTGTCTCCCTTCTCTTATATAGGGGACCTCTTGTAGATGCTGGTGGAACGCGAGTCTACTCTCTTTACTCCACTCGCGAAGCTCCTAGTGCCCTTGCTGACCCTACCTGTTTTCGAGCAGCCATTCACAGCCATACCAGGTCATGTCTCCGATCCTCCCGCTGCCAATATTCCACATACCCCAGTTATCGATACTGCTGATGCTTTCGACGAATCCACCCTGTATGGCAACGATGGTTCAACCGAATCAGGGAGTTCTAGTTACGAGTTTCCACCGGGATTTCTGCACGAGTATAGCTCTCTTGCCTTACAGTATTCTTGGCGCCCCCATTACGCGCCACTTACCAGTCGTATCCAGGCGCCGAAATTTCACTAGGCACAGAGTGTGCTCGCCTTTTGGAGCTGAAATTGAGTGGTAGCGTACCCGTCAAGTACATGGATCCCTTAATAGTTGGGAACAAGGCAATTGTCGATCACCTGACCTCAAAAAAGAACTTATATCCTTCAACTTACAAGCAAGTGCTTGCTATTCTCGGGGTAGACACATATCACAAGTTCGTTCGTGAGGCTGGTAACTCTGGTCTAAAATTTGTCTATTTTACTGTCCAACGCTGCATAGGTGAATTGTTTCAAGATACGGAATTCGTACAAGCATTGCGCCACGACTTAATCAACACAGTCCATGATATGTGTGTGGCGTGGAGGACACTACGTGCAGGCTAATGATCGGACTGGAGGACAGCTTTTCGACGTTGTCAATGGGGCGTACGAGCTTACTGTCGATTGGTTTAAGCCCTTCGAAACCGTGGACACCTACTCTTTTGGTACACTCTGGCTCCGATCTCACAGCCTTAGACCATATTTCAGATCTTGTTCCCGATTTTTTAAGTTGCTTATGATTCTACCTGGCCCTCACGAGCCCCCTGCCCGCGCAAGCCCTGAAAGTGATATACCGACTTTTTCATACTACCAAAACGACATTATCGTTGAAGAATTCCGCAAACTTGGCCAAACTGGGATAGAAATCACAGATTGGTTTGGGAGAACCTTCACGCACATCCCTTTTCTCACGACCTATTCCGCGGATACCCCAGCAGCAGCAAAAGTGAAGTCGTGGGTTGGGCATGGGTCTTGCTTGGGGTGTCACTATTCCTGCTTTCAAGGCAGCTCGTACCAAGGCGCTGTTCGTTTCTTAGGCTACATTGAGCCATACCCGCAGTACATGATTTTTGGTGACAGAAGCTTTCACGCTTGGGAAGCCCCTAGATACAGCGTGGAACTCCTCCAACAGTTGGAGGAGTCTCCGATCCGGCCGTTGATGTATTCGTTTCCGCTTCCAGAGTTGGTCAGCTTGCCAACTTTCGATTTCGTCAAGAGTGTTTTGGTTCCTTATTATCATAAGTTATTGGAAGGAGCAGGAAAGGATTTGATATCCACGTTGAAGTTACAAATGGCGGTGCCTGAACAAACAGAGGTCGCGGGTCGTGTGGCGAGGATCGTTGCACAGATACCACGAGGCCGACATTCCGCTCGTAAATTTGAGGACCCTTTGAAGTACATTTTGTCGCAGAGCATGTCGAGCCTCAAAAGCTTGTTTGTAGTATACGCACCATACCTTTTTCGTGGCCTCCTTAGCCCAACCCACTGGACTATTTTGCTTTTATTTCACACGGTGTGCAGCTTTGCCATAACTTACCGCCGCGAGATCGAGAATGAACGTCGTGCACGTGCCCAAGAGAGATTGATGGAGCATGCACGTTTGTTGGAGGATACCTTTAACGTGACCTTGTTGACTCACAACTTGCACGTGATGGTCGCTCATCTCTTCGAGCAAGAAGACCACTTCGGTGTTTTGTATTTTTTGAACGATTTGTGGGGAGAACGGTGTCAGCACATGGCAAAGTTCGATGTGAAATATAGGTCAAACACTGAAAACGTATTCAAAGTCTTAACCAATGTCACACTTGGCAGGAGTAAGCTGCTTGAGTGGAGAGTAAAGCTGTCAAGCAATCAGGCGCGTGACACACCACTCGATCAGCCTCGAATCTTTCATAAGTGGTGTGCCGATTCTCTTAGGGAATCCTTGGACTTAAGCGCGGATGAAATGGAATCCCTCTTGCCTCGCGGAAGAGTGTGCTTCAAGAAATACTGTGACGGGTTTGTTACGTTCGATTGCGAGAGAAATAAGCATGCTGCCTTGGGAATTCCTTATGGGCCGTATGAGATTTGTGAGGGAAAAGGGTGAAAACTCCACTCGTTTCGTGTCAGCACTCCACGCCGTGTTTTACTTCACGTTTTTCGTGTCACGACTCCACGCATGCTACCTGTGACACATGCGCGGACCTACCGCTATGCGGCATATGTCGAGCTACCTTCACATAATGAGCGGGACGCTTGAAAATTATTCCGAATACCGTTTGCAATATTGTTCAAGCTTTGATATTCACAATACCGCCATGGTGAAAGCTATCAAGAAACCGCTTAAGCAAACTAACAAGATATCTTCATATTTCATGCCTTTACCCATTAGTAAAACGCGTGAGTACTTCGTATCTACGCTATATCCACCGGCAAGTCTTACTGGTGAACACAAAGGGAAACTCCCCACTCCAACTCAACGTGATATTCACATAGGTACTTGCCAGCTTCACTATGTGGTCGGCTACGAGCCCGACTATGCATATGTGATAACTCAAATATCACAACCGCAATACCTCATTTTCAACCGCATATTGCTAGCGGGGGAGGTATCTACCGAATACCGTATTCGTTTGTTGTATGCATATGCCGTGCACCTAGTCGACAAGAACAAGCAAACAGTTTATTGTTATGCCAAACAAGATATGAAGGTGAGACATAAGATATCTGCAAATATGGCGATATCATATGGACTTTGCTATGGGTGCTTGAACTACCTAGTCACTTCGATCGGTTATTTCAAATTTTGCAGTAGGGTGGTGTAGTTACAAGTATTGCTATAGGATTTACTAAGTTAGAATAGTACTGGTGGCCAGAACCTTGGAGGCAAGCAAGTTTGCCTGCTATCATACATTTTGAAAAAGCAAAGACTATAGCTAACACCTTCGAAATCGGCCTTCCTAATTCGATGCCAACCCCTTGTGTCACACTTCAAAACCGTGTATGGATCTCCTTCCTTCCGAGAACCGAAAAATGTATGCGTGTGATCTTCGTACTCACTCCCTCCGAAGTCCACAAACTCATTTTTGAAGCAACCTAACTTAACCCAGTATTGATACTGCACGTCGTAGGCATCTTGGTGCCAGTTTATTTCTGCTGTGTCATCCTTGCATGATGCGTAAAGGCACCACCCCCCCTCTTTGTATTCAGGATCAAGGTAATCTAACACCATGTCCGCAAGCACCCACAATCGTCTCCTAAACCAAGTGTGGGAGGGTAGGCTGAGTGGGTCCGCATGACAAACCCCCTTTCCAGAGTGGAAAGGATGTGGAAGAGTAAATGTTTTTTTTCTTTATCGCGCGGCACGTGCTTCCCATGCTAAACGACCATAGCACATCGAAGCCCTGTTTTGTGCGCCTGCCAGCCTGCCTCTCAATTTTGGCAGTCATTCTCCTCTCCGTTTCTTCCACGAACATTTCTTCAATTTTCTTAAGCAGTTTTTGCACTTCAAACGTGCGACTTCGAAGAATGGCGCGCGGCCTGCTTATACACGTGTATCAAAAATAATTAGTCCTCTAGATAAATTGAAACTCACTTTGTATGCTACACCCTCATAAACAACACGACTAGCGTCGCAAGACTTTCCAAACGTAGTTGCACACGCCACGATCGCCTTCCTGTCTTCCACGCTCTTGCCACATATGTACCAAGCTTCGATCTCCCCAAGCGCCTTCGTGTGACCAGGGTAAGCGATGGGTGGCAACAATACTTTCACACTAACACATTGGAGTAGCAACTCCCTACCGTCGCTCACTGCTGGTCGCTCATACGAGTTCAACAGTTTTACGCAAAGGAAAGAAATGTTAGCATGCACTAGTCGCTCAAATAAAGGTGTGCACAAACCGCGACTGTATGGGAGGGAAGTCACTACGACATCTACATTGCTCTTCGACAAGTCACTGCCAAGTAAGTCACCCTCTCGAAATCCGCTTGCGGGGTACTTGTCAAACAAAACGATTCCTTTCGCGCCGAATTTCGCAAGCTCACTATACACCGTTGAGGCTTCCTTCCCACAGCAAAAATCTCCAAACTTCATTCCGTGCAGGAGTGTGCCGAATATCGCTCGCAAGATGGCATACTGACACGACTGTGTGGGATAAAATGCTTTTTGCCGATCGCAGGGATAACTCGTGGAAGGAAGATCAAAAAACGTCACAGGAGCACACCGCCTATTCATTTTCGTTCGTGGCCTCTTCGTGGGGCGAGTTTCACTTGTTTCAGTTGTTGCTTGTTGTAAGACTGTTGGAGCTATAGGCATGGTGAACAAATCGTTCACCCAAGCATAGAAACTTTCCCTTTGATCGTGAAAAGCACAACACCATGCAAAGGGTTTTGGTGGTGCAATCGACTCGCATGCCTGAACAAAACTTGCGCGGTATTCTGTATTTATCAAAGTATACTGGGCGTATGAACGCGTGATGTCTACTAAAAATTCTGCGGGTAGATCGTTGCAATCGTTGGCAAGTTTGCCATGTATTACGGGCGGAAACTCATATGCAACTGGCCAGTAGTTCGGACGAGGTCCACCAACTAGTTGTGCCCACGCGCCAAGGAGACATCTTATCAACTTCCTCAAAGCTTGTACTCCTGGCTGCTTTGGTTTGCTTATTTTGTTGCAAATGGAGCGCGGCATACTAATATATTCCAGTAAGTATTCAATATATCCGTGAACTTAACTTTTCACACACAACTTATCACAACTTATCACACTGTACTCACATTCGATATGTGTCCTAGAGCCTTTAGTATCGATCGCACGGACCTGACACAATTGGGATACCGAATGGTGTTTCGCGCGTCGGATTCGGTACATGATACACTATACATGGTCTGTACAATAACACATAGCTAGCTGTAATATATAGTGTATGCAAAAACAGCATAAAGCCAAGGGAGTATGCATACAAGTTCCAATAAATATTACACACCTTACTTATGTGTGGGGAATATGTTTGATAGTATGATACTATATATTTCTACAAAGTAACTATTCAAATATTTTCAGCAGCAAGTTCTTACTTTTTGTTACTACGCTTTGATCTCTTGGCCGTTTTTTTCTTGGCTGGTGAAGGACCCTGTTTGTGCCATGCACCTTTCGTTTTAGTCTTGCGACCAGATTTCTCCCTCACAGGAAGATTTGTAGTGAGCTCCTTCAAGTCGATCTTCTTCTCCAAGTGCAACACAAGGTGAGAGTGAGAGCAAACACCCCCATGCCAATAGGCTTTGCAATCGCAAACCCAGCGGTCCTCAACCCACTGCACAAGGTGCAATGACATATACTTCTCCACGAAAGCATCGATGGTTTGTTGCACTCGGTTGGGAGCTTCTCCTGCGAGCGACTGTTCGTAATCTTGTGCGCGCGTGGGTGTCACCTCAGTACCACTTGCTTTTTTTGTATTCACGTAATATTTGCCCGCGATGCGTTTGTAGTCCTTAGCTTTGAGCTTTTCCAAAGCTGAGAACACGATCTCTGAGGGCACGACACCACACAATCCGCTATTAATCGGGTCGCATAAACCATTAATGGCTTCCAAGTACAACCAGTTGGGTAACTGTTCGTGGAGCATGTTGTCCAGACGTGCACGAAGATGGTCGAGCCGAGATGACTTCACCACACGCCAATACGCCTCGATGGGTTGGGAAGATGGATCGCAAAAGACCACGTTGGAGGCAGTGACGTTCCAGCACGCATATGGTGGGGCGGTGTACTCCTTCTCAATAAGGTTCGCTAGCCCCTCTTCCTTCAATTTACTACGAAGCTGATATATCACGAGACTTGCCAAGTGCGTAAATTGAGGAGTGGAGCGAGTCTTGTGCAGCAAGTGAAGGAAACGGTCGCAAGACTCGACGATGGCGTTTTTGTCCGTGGCCACCATGTACTTCATCCACTCCTTCCTCGGTTTCATGGAAATGTGGGGCCAGCACGTTACCCATGTTGCTGTTGGCCACACTTGTGCATACGCAGACTTGATTGCGTCCGCCTTGTCGCTACATGCTGAGCATAGCTCAATCTTGAAGTTGAATAGTAATAGCACTGCTGCTATAGTGCAAGTGAAGAGGCGCACAAATGCCTCGTGCGACTCGCCTTTAGTAAACATGAAGGAAATAGGGCGGAACTGGTGGCGAATAGTGCATGTTTTGGCGTCATAGGAGATGTGATGTGTCCCGAAGGCGAGTATTGGCCACCCGCAATACACGAACTTCCAGCTGCCATCACACTCCCCTGGGAACTTGCCACCCCACGCATCCCGTGCGCGCTCCGCGTTTCGTAAGAGGTTCCGTGAAGAGAACACGAAGCCGAAGGCATCACCTACGTCGAAAACACCGTCTGGCAACACGCATAGGGCATTCACTTCTCCAGTGAGTGTTGTAGGGTTTAGCTCCAACCCCTTGGTGAGCTCCACCAAGTCCGCAACAGTTTCAATTTTCATTGCACCAGTCGCCCGCCGAGTGATATTACGTTTGAAGTCTTGGATTTGGGAGATCGTTGGGAGCCTGGCAAGCATGGCGGGTTGCCCCCGATATTTTAGGTTTAGCTTGTTGAATATCCGTCGAGGCACGTCACCAGCGTCGATGTGCGTAGTGATCTTATCACGAAACTCATGAGCGATACCACGGTGTTCACTGTTAGTTTTTAGGGGTGCTGTGGTGTGTTCGATATCGTTGCTCTCAACAATCCACTTGTCTTCACCTTTCCGGGGCCCACGGAATCGAATACTTGCAGCACAATCGGTGTGTGAGCGGCACGCATACACTCCGCCCGTTTGACCTTTGTTTCCATACGCACTAACCGAACGCAAAAAGTCCCAATTGACGGGGTCGGTCTTGATATATTTCCGACACTCATCCCGGTTTGCAAACTGGCATATAACCTTAGGAAACTTTGATAACTCTTTCTTCGGTTCCACGGGGTCCGGCTCTTCCTTCCTCAACTCTAATATAGCTTCAAGTGCGGCTTCTTCTTCGTCGGCTTGTGAGTTATATTCTTCGGTGTCGCTAGGGAGATATTCGCTAGCTTCACCTTCGGCAACTTCGCTTTCCGCGCCAGTTTCCTCGTCAGTTTCCACATCATTTTCCGTCGGAAGCTTTCGTTTAACGCTCTCCTTTGTCACCGTGCGTGAACACCGACCAAGCGCATTAGCTTTACCACTTTCGAATTCGTCCTTGGAAATAATATTTTCATTGAATAATGCATGCAAGCGACGGATATCTTTTTCTGCGGACTCGGAGCACATCTTGAACGAAAAGTGAACATGCTCTACTCGGAAAAACGAATTTATGGCTTCGGTAGGTCCGCGCATGTGCCATATGTCACATGCGCGGAGCTTTGACACGAAAAATGTGGAGTGCACACAACGAATTTCTGGCTTCGGTAGGTCCGCGCATGTGTCACAGGTAGCATGCGTGGAGTCGTGACACGAAAAACGTGAAGTAAAACACGGCGTGGAGTGCTGACACGAAACGAGTGGAGTTTTCACCGGCCTCCCGATTTGTGAGCTGGTTACATTTTTCGATTCTTACGTCCTAGTGAAGTTATTCTCCTCTGATACGGACAACGATGGTTTGGTTGCCGTTACTCATTGTGTTCAGTCGATGTTTCGTTCTTTCGCAGATATCGTTGCTCCCGTCAACTTGATTTGGAATGATGATTTCACGCGCGCGGAAGTCCTATTTGAATACTACCACCCTTACTTATGAATTCTTGCTTACCATTTTATGTGTACGCAACATGTAATACTCTTGATTGTGTAAATATTGAGTGCACCCATATTACACGCATAGCCTGATGAACGAGAGAACTAAGTAAGCATAGCATACCTGAATTTTGATTGCATCCTTTACTGTTTAGGATCCTTAGGGCTTTTTGTTTGTTAATTGTGTTAAACTAATAAATCCCAATGCACTCTGATTGGCAGATTTAATGTGCACCTGATGCACTCTAAAATACCCTAATGCACTCGATATGTATATATTTCACATTGTGGTATATTAGTGTGCTTTAGAGTGAATTCGGATTGTACTCTAATGCATCCGAATGCACTCTAATCGGCAGATTTAATGTGCACCTAATGCACTCTAAAATACCCGAATTCACTCGATATGTACATATTTCACCTCATGGTTTATTAGTGTACTTTAGAGTGAATTTGGATTGTACTCTAATGCATCCGAATGTAATCCATATCATCTCGTGGTATGGTAGGGTGCATTAGTATGATTTAAGGTGTCATTTGTATTGTACTCTAAATTAACACTAATATACTCTATCGCATGTTAAAATGTGGAAGCGATAGCATGCGCGGCTAGGGTGTAGTTAGGGTGTATTAGTGCGTGCATTAGTGCGTGTCTAGTTAGGATGTATTCGATTGCTATGGGTGCTATTTGGATATTATACATCCTAATGCACACTAGAATCACTCCCTAAATTGACACAATGCCCCCCAATATTTGAGATTGCACTCTAATATTTTAGGGTACCTATCCATATTAGAGTACGACTAGGGTACACCTAGTGTACGGGGAGCTTGTAGTGAAATATTATATTATTATTACGTTTGATTGCGTGTTATAGTTTGTTTCATAGTATGTCCCGTTACGTAGCGCTCGATCGTTAGTTTGTAAGGTGCATGGCATGTATAGTCTGTACGGTAGTATAACGAGTGTTAAATAATAAGAATAATAATCTGGTCCACAAATTTGTCAGCAAACCCGTTAAGAACTTTTGGAGCGGGCCTCTTTGGGGGCACATATATGATATATCCTTAATGGTCCACAAGCTAAGAATATGCGTAGCACGTATACTGAGATTGATTTGCACACGCCACTAGCACGTATACCATGTGAGGTCATCCTTGAGTAAACGAAGCTCCTCGGTTGGCGCGTAGCTGAGTCCATGTTAGTAATGGTCTCGTTTGGTTTGAGCGCGGTGCGCCCACGAATCGTATTGTAGGGCTCTACCGTATTTTTGAAAGCTAGTTCGTCCTTTAGCCTTACTTTCTTACAAGCGAGGTGTGCAAGCCGTGTTGGAGCGGATCTGATGAATTTTTCTGTAGGACAATCGTACGTGGATTCGGCCAATCAACTTAAAAATATCCGCATCGCCATAATTATGGCAAATCGTCAATGTTGGATGCGACAACAACTGACACAAAATTGGGTAAAATCGTTAAGAATATCCGGTATATTAACGAAAATTTCCGACATTGTTCCCATTATCGAGGTACTCTCTCATTTTTGTCGCCATAATGGAATTTTTGTCGCCATGCAGAATTTTCGGCTGGCGGATGCAGAATTTCCCGCTAAAAACTTATCCGAACCCTTAAAAATACCATTTCATTTCGTGGCGTGTCATTGTCATCATCTGCATCGGCCATTGTCATCGCCAACAGCAGCATTGCCACTTGGTCAGCCCGTTCGTCTACCGACGTCATCGGGTCTGTCGAGCTCGTGTCGTCGCCCAGTTCTCGTCGCGGATTCGCATGCAATATCGTTACCGCCGTATCGTTACGGTATCCAATTACATAATTGATGAATTATTTCACATTCGTGTACAGACGACGAATATATCAAATGTTCAAAGAACAGTGAGTGATAGGCGGAAGGTACATATGTGTTAGCGCGAAAACGAGGGCTGACTATGGTTGGGTGACTGTCATGGGGCGTCGATATGAGAATATTTCAAGGTTGGGTTTGCGCGGAGTCGAAAATTGCAAAAACTTTTCAAAAATATTTTATTCGATAAATAAGTCGACGGTATCAATTTATATATATTGCGCACTTCAGGGGCGAAATTGAGCAAGGTATGCAAAAGTTATGGCTGATACCGCTCGTTCATCCCCCATACTTAACCATACTTAAGCACAAACTTGGATCGCTCATATCTCGAGATCTAGATTTTGAAAAGTTTTTGCAAATTCCGACTCCGCGCAAACCCAACCTTGATTTGTGCAATCGGCGGGTAAATTTGTGGTATCTAAAGAAAGAATAAGTGAGACAATGTTGCTGTGGAAGCGTTGGCATTTGTATCACGGTTGAATTGTTGATAGAAGTGTAAGTTGAAGTGAAGACACTGTGTCGCAGGAGCGAATCTTGAGCAGACTCGCGGTGAAGGCATGCACTGTGTCGCGGTAAGAATGGCACTGTACCGCGGTATAGCGAATCTTCGTTGAGCAGCGAAGACACTGTGTCGCAGGAGCGAATCTTGAGCAGACTCGCAGTGAAGGCACTATGTCACGGTAGTGATGACACTGTACCGCGGTATAGCGAATCGTGAGCGGTGAAGACACTGTGTCACAATAGGGAAGCTTGAGCACGAGACTCGCAGTGAAGACACTGCGTCGCGGTAGCGATGCCGTTGGGTACTGCAACGCGCCGCGACGCATCAAGGGTGCCGCGATGCGGTGCGAGAGGCTGGCGAACACTGCACTAGTGGTGAAGCGCGACGAGAAGGTGATGAACGTTGTATGTAGCGTTCAGTGTGAACGCGTCTGAAGGTGAACAGTGACGACATGAAGGTAACGTTTGCGCGAAGGGCTTTTCTGCAAAAACTTTTGAAAATATCTTTATTTGATAAACAGGTCTCCCAAAGCAAATTAAACACATTGCGCACTTCGGGGATCAACGTGACTACCGGCATGGAAAAGTTATGGCCGATACCACTCGATCATCTCCCATACTTGACCATACTTAAGCACTTACTTAAATCGCTAGTATCTCGAGATTTAGAATCTGAAAAGTTTGCTTTTTTTTTTTTTTGCAAAAAAGGCCTTCGCTCAAATAACGCTTACCTTGACATTGTACCGCGGTATATCGAATCTTGAGCAGAGACGACACTGTGTTTGCAGGTATATATTTGCGCGTATTGTTGTGGCGGTGCAACGGGCTGGTGTTCGCGTCGGCCGTCACTACTGTGTGACTAAATACAGCTTTACAGATTGGTAGTACTTCAAACGAAAGGCCGCGGCCTTTCTTTTCGTTATTCCCGTGCGTTTGTGACAGTTCGTGACATTTGTCGCCATGGCTACAAATTGTCCCTTTGCATGGCGGCAAATTGGCCCTATTAGGGACATTTTGTTACATGACGGCAAATTGTCCATATTAGGCACTTTTGTCGTGGCGAGATTTACCCAAACGGCGACAAAAAATTCCCTGGCGACAAAATCCCCCGCGTGGTGACAAATTTACCAAGTTACCCATTATTAATCACACACTGTACATGATTGTGGCAACGAAGCGTGCTCACCTTGGAAGGAATTGTAGTATGCATGATCCCAAGCCATTATTGATAGCGAGTACGTCCTACAATTTAATATTAACATATATCGCGTAAGGGGTATAATGGCAGACGGACGGTCGGTCAGCACAGGGCGGCAGGCTGCAAGTGGCACTCGAGGCAATGGGTGACACTACGGGGACACTGACTGGCATAGTGATACAAAGTCAGGTCCCGAATGATCGATGCGTCCAAGTCGAGTATCACTGTTGCTGTCTTCATGCAAGGATGTCTTTCAATGACAACTTGATGATCGATTTGAGCCGCCAAGATGAATGGGTCGATGGTGTCCCAAGGCGTCCTCCGATCGCGCGATGATATTGCTCGGCGGCCGCCGAGCAACGAGTGTTGCTTGGCAAACTTCTGCTGGATCGTTTTATTTACCGCACATCCGTTCAATGATAAAGACAAGGACACTGTCCATGCGGTTATGATAAGAAACCCTGGACTCGACCTCCGAGCAGCGAAAATCGCACCCAAATTTACATAAGTTTGGATCCTCGTCCCACTGTCACCGAACGAAAAATCCCCCAAAAATGTTTGCCAAAGGATTTGAGATTCCCGCACAATACTATTCCGTCCATCCCACACCAGTCATTTTACGGGTAGCGACCCTTACGTGCTGCGAGGGAGAGGGTGCTACTACAATCGCTTTTCTTATGTCGTGTTTATTATCAATATCTATCGAAATATAGCACACCACTAGAAACCAGCCTGCCTTCGACTGCTCCGGTACCCAAAAAAATAGCCAGATGGTTTATCAATGTGCTACCCATATCTAAAATCACCGAAAAGCGAATGATTTGCACAGGAGACTGTAGCTCTGTACCGAGATCTGGACAGAGGTTTTGAGTGAAAGGGATATATGTTAACCCGCCATCCTCCCTATGCTCTTGGCCTCCTCAACCTAGCGACACCACAACTGACAGCAAGAATGTGTCGCACTACTTCGGTGTCCACTTCAATGTTTCGTACACCGATGATGGCTGCAAACCGAGCGTTCAGGGGCGCGGTTATATGGCCTACTAAATAGCTCACCTTAATGGGATATAGGCTCATCGTTCAACACCCAACGGCGCGGTCGCCACAGTCAGCCGCGTCCGGGGCCGGCATGATCGGAACGCCGTGCTCGTGACCGGTGGCGAGATCGCCCAGGAGCTCACCCGGTATTGCCCACTTCCCGAGCAGGATTACCTCGATGTCGGATACATGTCGAGCGTGGAGCTCTGATTTCTCACATCGTGTCGGGTCAACCTGAACTGCGAGTCGGTGTTCAACGACGCGAGCCGCTGGTCCGGGGCGCACTCCTGCGCGCCGTTGGACCTGATCAACGCCGTGGATGGCACTCGTTACCGGATCGCGGTCCGCACCAAATACGAATCCGTTGGCAGTATGCTTGCCTGCTCTATCTGTGTGCTGTTCAGTGATTTTCAGACTTGAGACTGACTTTGCTTAATTTTGCTCAAATATGCACTATATGCTCTGACTGTTTACCCGGGGTGGTGCTTAGGTACCGTCGGCGCGGCGCAGGTGCTGAGTTTCAATTTCAGTAAAAGTGCGCTGGACAGCGGCTGTCTAACCCGCATCCTTGATCACGGTTTACCCTTCACCTCACCCGCATGTACATATTTGCTAATTGCGATTATATATACACCCGCGAGACTGGGACGACTTATCCCTAGTGGGACCCACTTTCGGTATTTACCGACCATGCTGTTGATGTTTTACTTCTTCACCCAAAAAGTAGCAGAGCGACTGGGGCTCGTCCCTGGCGGTAATCTTTCCTCAGTCGTTGCCGACCATGCTATGGAAAGGTAAGATGTTTGTAAGGGGTGTGGAGTTTATTTAGTACGCTGAACTGTCCACACTTTGCAGGTTGAACGTCTGCTTTTTGTGCCGCAAGCAACCGTAGAATCGGAGTGTCCCTTGGGAATCGCGGAACTCTTCATTTCAAGGTGCGTGGTCTTGTGTGACAGATCATCGGTTTCCTCCCCCCTTTTTGGGAAAGTTCGTGCACCTTTCTGCATCGTTACTGACAAAGTTTCGCGTTGGTGTGTGCAGAAATCACGCGCCACTCGTGACACAGCGGAAATGGGAATCTTAGAAAAAAGTGGTTTAGCACAGCCTAGAATAACGCTGTAAAAGCATGAATACTATCCAGTTGTGATCAATTGAATTTAAGAGGAGATAGTGATAGAGTATTCTAAAGAATATATCACATTCACCTCTAGGAAGTATTGGATCTAATAAGTAATACCCTGTAGTGCTGCAGCCGTAATAACTTTCATAAGTTCGTTCATGGCCAGATAATAGCAATGATAACATGCCTGTGTTGCTTGAAAGTGGTGTCGCAGCCTCTACGAGGCTGTTGTCGGTTTTCGACAGCTTAGGATAGTCCACAGCAAAAAACGTCAATATAAGCCTTGTTCTAGACGTTACGTACAAACCTTCATATGAAATTATCGCGGAAATCGGCCGATTTTTAGCAACGGAGCTATAAATCGGGGAACGGTTCAGAAATGGTCCACGATGGCAAATCGCAAATGTCAGTCGTTCGATTTCCCCCGATTTTTCGTTCAGGTTTTCTTCGCTGTGTGAGCGTTCACTCCTTTCTTGCAAAACTTACTGGGCAGTCTGACTGCCGGTTTGGCCGCGTATATTGCATACCAAACCATGATACTAAGCATCCGCACGCATCGAATAGTATTCCTGAGGCTGTCAGTACCAAGTAGGTACCAACAATTTGAGGATCTGCTAACGCATTCTTCACAGTTTCATAATCCACTCAAGCGGGCAACTTGCGCCCGATTGCGGTGTACGCGTTTTCACGCAAAGACGGATTCGCAAACGAATTCGTAGCGATAACTTTCGCCTCGCTGACAGCATTAACAAAGTAGGTACAGGCTTGGAATGCTGAGACTCTTGCGCATCGATTGCCATCATCCGATATACCCCACGAGCGAGCGGGGTACGATAGCGGATGCTCGATTGAGCGTAGTTAGGAGGGTTGAGCGAGCTAAATCACACGCAATTCTAAGATTTGCGTCAGTTCTAAACAAAAACTGACCAGCACATACCCACGAGTATGATTCCTTATAGGCATACTAGTAGGTCTGGAAATACCCCGGGCGCCAAAAATGATTTTTGCGGCCGGGAAATTTTACAAATTGCATCGGAGACCCTGAATTTTCATCAATTTCGAGACCCGCTGCACCTGAGTACGTCATTATTTCATATGAGCGTTTGTACATCAACTTTTGAAATCTTTGATTATCAAGTTATCAACATATTAGTTTTAGGACTCCTGCATTAGCAATGGCAAATTTTAACTTACTGTGACAAGTCACCGTGACTAATTGTGTGGAAGTAGTGAATTCGGAAGCCATTGATTCACATCTTTGTAAATTTTGAGAAAATGGAAAGGGTTGCATGTCATAATAGCATCGGATAAAATAAGCTAACAGTGAAGGACCGGTTGAGGTCTCGGCTGGTTGGTAACTCAACTTAATTCAGAAGATGTTCAAAAAAATCAGTAGATATGATGAGAGAGAGCAATGATCAAAGTCCCGAGAGTTTCGGTTAAAAAAGTGTTTTGTGTGAAGTCTATTTTTGATATTCTAAAATATACAAAATAATATGGTTAATAACAATACAAAATTCTAAGCGGAGCAAAGCGGAGCGAGCGAGGTATGTTTAATCTCGGCAGTTCTTGATGCCAGCGATTGCTGCAAGGAACACGAACACGCCCTCTCCGTTAGTATTTCTGACACATTCATGTGGGAAGGAAAATCCTTCGGGACTTACCCTCAGCATAATCGTCGGCGTTGAAAACAGCGGAACCAGCGACAATGGCGTTGCAGCCAGCATCGGCCACTAGCTTAGCGTTTGCTGGGCTGACACCGCCGTCAATTTCGATCCATGGGTTGACACCCTGCATAGAACGGGAATTCGTGATGAGAATGGATATTTGCTGATATGCATGCGATAGTTGAAAAACTGCGTGGACACTATTACACGTATGGTCAACAGTAACACTACCTACCTTGGCGTCGCAGCGGGCCTTGATGTCCTTGATTTTGTCAACCTGCGAGGGGATGAAGGACTGGCCGCCGAAGCCGGGGTTTACGGACATGACCAGGATCAAGTCGACAACTGCGAGAAAGCAAAGCACACGTTTTATTATTTCGGGCTCACCAGATTATACAGTTGTAGGAATACGAGAGCAATTCCGTCTTAAACAAGTTCGAGATACCACAACACGCAACTACAAGACAAGCCAACGCTCGAGGGGACGGGGGAAAGGTACGCACTGTCCAGGACATAGTCAATCTGCTCGACGGGGGTTCCGGGGTTCAGGACGACACCAGCCTTGCATCCCAGGTCCTTAATCTGGCCGTTGAAAAGGAACATATTTAGCTGGCTGTCGTATACTAGGGGTCTGTGGAACTGAACATTAATTGGCCGAAGAAGTACTCACTTGTCCAATCACGCGGTGCAAGTGGGTGGTGGAACCAGGCTCGCAGTGAACGGAAATAATGTCAGCGCCGGCCTTGGCGAAATCAGCGACACGGTTCTCGGGCTCGGTGATCATCTGCACATATCCCATAAAGTTAAGGAACGCATCTGTTAAATACACGGACATAAGGGCCTAAGAATATTTCACGTATTTGCTTTGCAGTCGCAATCATGAAACGTACCAGATGAACATCGAGAACTTTGTCGGTCACCGGGCGGAGCGCATCAACAACAAGAGGTCCGATGGTGATATTAGGCACAAAGCGACCATCCATGACGTCGATGTGCACCCAGTCGCAGCCGGCCTCATCAATCGCCTTGACCTGCAACCGGATATCACTTCAAGCCTCTTCAGCGGAACTGCCGATGGAAAGAGAAACTTGTACAAAATGAAAAACGAGAGCACACCTCAGCTCCAAGGTTCGCGAAGTCGGCAGAAAGGATGGAAGGCGAAACCATGATCTCGCTTTTGTCGCATTTATCCACGCGGGAGGTCATGCACACCTGAAGGGCACCACGGGACACGGGGGCAGCGCGCTTTGGGGCAGCCGCCACGGTCTTACCCTTCATGCTGCTAGCAGCGCGCAGGGAAACCTTGGGGCAGACATTTGACATAGTTTGGGAGGCCATTTTTACTGCGAAGTGAACGTCGGGTGATCTTGGGTGAACTGCTTGTTTGTGTATGCAACAATTCCACCGAGCAGGCAGAAGACACCTGAGTTACGTGACCAGAATCGGATTCAATTTCCTCGCCTATTTTGGCGAGTAAACAATTCGGTCCGATAGATCCAAAATTTTAGGATATTCTTGTGGCGTGGATGCTATAGGCATACACATGGCACGAATATAAAGGCTAGGAACTATCGACGTTGCAAAATCGGTGATCAAGCATGCCAGATCATCCGAATATATGATCGTCGTGGCGATATTGGATATGTGGATATATTCATTTCAATCGATATGACAGAACCGGACAATATTGAATATGGTCTCCGCAGAGTCAGCACAATCTAATGATCGACATCATGCCGATTCTGCAAGGACCATGTTGATGCACAATTATGATCGTTAGATTATACTGACTCTGCGGAGGCCATGCTCAATGTTTTCCGGTTCTGCCAGACTTACGACTTGCGACACATATCGTACAGCGTAATCTTGTTGCTATGTGCAGTCTCATCGGCCTGACCGATTTTGACAATTTAGCCCGATATAAATCGAATCGTTTTAGAATATTCTGGCCCGACATAAATTTAATCGAACAGTAGCGATATGATATTGTTTCATCGAACGCGCACAGATTCACGATTCAAATGTGAGATTCTGAAAAGGGTAATGCTACTGACGCTGGAATTTCGTACATCTTTTTACTTATACACGATTATTGGGGAAAAAATCGGAGATGGAATCGAAGATCCCCCTCTTTTGAAAAATCGGGAAATATATAGTAAAAAATTCAGTCGCTCTTAACACTGTGTCATTGTCGAATTCCCCTTAACAGTGCGAAAAAATGAAGCCAGACACTGTGACACTGTACAAACGCTCATATGAAATTATGACGGAAAATCGGCCCCTTTTTGGCAACGGAGACGATAAATTGGGGAACGGTTCAGAAATGATCCACGATGGAAAATCGAAAATCTCAGTCGTTCGATTTTTTCGATTTTCCCGTTCTGGTTTTGTTCGCTTTGTCAGCGTTCATTCCTTTTTCTCAAAACTTACGGGGGCAGTCGCACAGCCTGTTTGACCGGTGTATATTACATAAAAACCATGATACTAAGCATGCGCATACATTGAATAGTGATCCTGAGACTGTTAGTACCAAGTAGGTACCAACAATCTGAGGATCCGCTGACGCATTCCGCTCCACATTTTGAGAATCCCCGCAAGCGGGCTACTTGCGCCCGGTTGCGGGGTATGTGTTTTCTAGCAAAAGGGGATTCGTCAACAGATTCGTAGCGATAACTTTCGCCTCGCTAACAATATTAACAAAGTAGGTACAGATTTGGAATGCCGAGACTCTTGCGCATCGATTGCCATCATCCGATATACCCCGCGAGCGAGCGGGGTATAGCGGATGCTCGATTGAGCGTTCGGAGGGTTGAGCGAGCCAAATCACACGCCATGCACAGATTTGCTTTAGTTCTTGTTTCTAAACAACATCTGAACAGCATGAACCTACCAGTATGCTTCCTTAGACGCATACCAGTAGGTCTGTAAAGACCCCGAGCGCAAAAAGTGATTTTTGCGGCCGTGAAAAATCATACTGTGATGCCCAAACCCTGAATTTCTGATCCCGCGGCTCCGTTGCCAAAATTTCGATCATTTTCCCATATGACCGCTTGTACGCTGTATACGATTTCTGTCTCAGTTTTTTTTTACGTCTTCATTCTTCAAATCTGAGAAATGTGTGAACGGATTCCGAAACTTCAGTCGCTCTTAACACTGTGTCATTGTCGAATTCCCCTTAACAGTGCGAAAAAATGAAGCCAGACACTGTGACACTGTACGCTGTATACGATTTCTGTCTCAGTTTTTTTTACGTCTTCATTCTTCAAATCTCGAGAAATGTGTGAACGGATTCGAAAATTCAATAAGCTTAACAC
>LGRX02003303.1:0-17117 GCA_001247695.2 Cymbomonas tetramitiformis
GTAATCACTCACCAATAAGAAATAGTAGCAATAAGAAACCAGCCAGCGTTTGGGGGGGGGGTCACAACTTGACGAAATTTGCTGGCTAGCTTTAATTTCTTAAGAAATTGGCCAAAATAAGAAATCAAGGGGCTGGCTGGCTTGAATCATAGTGAAAACTAGTTAAGAAATTTTGGCTGGATTATTTGGTGGGTTTACTTGATTTAACAAGGATTTTGATGCTTATACACAATTTATCTCAATAAAAATATCATACAGACTGTTGAATTTTCCTTCTTCAGCTCTCTTATCTGCTCACGGCTTTCAGGATCCATACTAAAATTTTACTACTGTGGCCGTCGCTGAGTGTCAATTTCAAGATAGCTGGCTGCCTCCTCCTTAAGTAATCAGAATAAGAAATTGGCTGGCTGAGCTACGAAATCGGGATTTCTTATTCTTAGCAATTTCATAGGTCGCTGGCGCTGGCGGGGGGGTCACAACTTGACGAAATTCGCTGGCTGACCCCATATTTAGGACTTTCTTATTGGTGAGTGATTACTGTACAAGGCTCGTCTTCACCGGCAATGGGCCAAGGGTGTCCGCGAGGATGTCCTTGGTGACAAGAAGCACCACTTCCGCGGTACGGACGACGCTGACCTCCTTTCCGATCTGGTGGTGCAGCTACGTACGGAGTTTCAGTCGGCTGGGCTGGAGCTGGCCTCCTTTGACCTCGACGACCCCCTGGCTCGTGTGGTGGGCAGGGTGAACGGCTTGTTGTACGACGGTCTGGCTCTGGTCATCGAGAAGCACAGCAACGCTTTCGTCTGGCTGACTGGTACCGACGCTTCGTCTGACCGAGATGGGCGACGAGCTCTGGTGGACATCATCAAGGGATGTGTGCCGGTGGCGCTACGTGAGTCGCACCAGGAGGAGCACGCCGCGTTGCGTTATCCCGCAGACACTGACCCGCAGCCCATCTTGGCTCAGGAACAACGTCTGGTGCGGGATAACAAAGCTACGGACTGGACGCCCACCGAGGAGACCAGGAAGCTCTCCCTGTACAACCGGCTAGACCCAGTGTTCTACACTGCGGTCAAGGTGCGGTGCCCTATGGCTGCTGACCTCGCCCATGTCTCTCTGGCCTCTCTCCGCTCCCTTGTGGTGGAGATTTATCAGGCTTGGGCGCAGACGGAGACGGGGAAGGCGGTTTCGGGCAAGAGCGGCATCTCTGCGCAGCTCTCCAGCACCGAGTACGGCGCCCTCCTCAACAAGATCGACGAGCTTCAGGATTTGCTGCGGCAGCAGCGCGGGACGGACGCGCCACCGGCGCAGCAGCAGCGGCAGCAGCCGCAGCGGCAGCAGCCGCAGCAGCCGCAGCGGCAGCAGCGGCGGCAGCAGCAGCACGGTGCGCAGCGGGGATTCCGTGTTGGCACACATCCGGTGCCGGCGGTCGGATTCGACCGCGACGACCAGAAGGCTAAGCCTTTCATCTGCGGGAGGTGCAAGAAAGCGGGTAAAGGTGAGCTATACCACTTCTACCGCGACTGTCCGTTGGGCGGGCGTCAGCATCTTCTGCACTCGGCCGCGGCATTCTGCATTCCCATCGACGAGGAGGACGCGGAGGGGGTGCGTGCATTGGCCATGTGTGCCCTGTTCCAGCAGGCGGCGGATGATGGGGCTGAGGCTTTTGCCACTGCGGCCTCTACGTACGGGCCGCCTGCGGTGCTCTGTGCGGGTGCGGTGGGCGGGATCGACGTGTCCGCTTACGGCTTTGGAGCCGCAGCCGCCTGCCGACGAGCCCGCGGGTGACGACATTCATCAGCGGCTGGACGATCTCGCCGCGGAGGTCCATGCCGCGGCGAACTCCAAGGTACATTACACCCACGCATCATTCCCGCCACAGGCGGTTCTCGAGCCGCATGCATCGGCTCTGGTGTGCGGCCCCGCGGCAGCGGGGATCATGCCGGAGGAGCAGGTTCCGGCAGGTGGTGCGGCGGCATCGGCATCCGCCGTGCCGGCCCCTGCTATACCTGTCTCGCAGGTGGAGGATGTGAAGCCCGTGCCGCTTCAATCGGCGCGGGTGACTGCCACGACGGGCGGTGAGTTCCCTGGATTCGTTCAGACTGCCAACCACGCCGCCATCGCGCCGGTGGACCTCACCGGCTACGACACCGACGACTACGAGGACTTTGCCGACGGCAGCTTCACGCTGAAGCCGCGGGGTTCGCCTCCGTCGGCTAATCATGTGTCCGGACCACCCGTGGACGACCAGAGGACCTACGGTTGTGGGAAGCCGCACTGGGGCTTTCCTTCCACAGTCGGGCCGTGGGGAATTCCTTTCCTCCTTTCCCTCGTTCTTTGCGTCTCGATCATGGGGGTGGCTGCCGTGCCCGAGGCTCAGTCGGCTGCGGGATTGCCTTCGCCTGGTGGTGATCTCGATTGGGAAACTCCGTCATTTTACTTTACGAATGATTTTTTGAATCGGTGATCCCGGCTCAGGGTTTCTTTGTGGCTGACAATGTGCCACCGCTTGAGCCGCCTGAGCCCCCTGACCTCTTTCAGGACCTTGCTCAGGCAGATTTGAGTTTCGACATGGCCTTCTTTTACGGTGTGGCTCTACATGAGAAAAGTCCTTTCGGGAATCCTCCCTTCGGATCGGACTTAAGTGAGGCCACCGCTAACTACTTTGGTGATGTCGATCGACTTCTTGTTCACTCTGGATGCACACCGACATGGTGGTGTGCGGAACTCCGGTGAATTCAACATTTTTTCTGGTTTATGGTTTTGCTTTTGACATCTACAAGTTATCTTCTGGCTTGCTAGCTCGGTGCTTTCCAGTTGTTTAGCGGGTGCGCAATACCCGTAGGTTTCTGCACCTGTGCTAGCTAGAGGGTTTCCAATTCGTGTTTCAGAATTGCGCAGTTGGATTAGCAGTTAGGCCTGTCAACCTGGCTCCTGCCCTGACTTATCTTACATTATCTGACTCTCCTAGACAGTCACCACCCACCGTGTTGGGGTGGTGTGCTGAAATCTGTATAGGCAGCCCTGACCGGGAGTCCCGGTGCAGGCCCCCATGACAGACTCCTAGGCCAACACTGGACTACTGACTGATCTATAGGTTCGTGTTGTGACACACGCTGTGCCACAGGTAGGCTAGACTCCGAAACCGTCCGAGACCGTTCCGGGTATATCTAGCTTAGGGTTTATTTATCTTGAGAGTTTATCCATACAGTTCGGGAGTTTCTGATAACTGGTGAACTAGGATATTCCCGTAACCTGTCAGCGACAAATATCCGAGATGACGTCGTATTAATTCATTTTATTGGGATAAATATTTGTGACCAACGGATTGAATCGGCTTTCATCTAATGGCCTCGAAATTGAGCGACACATGTCCCAGATACGCTGATGCAATCATGGTTTTCGGAACCCATGCCATCGCCATCTTTCGAGCACGCGTCTCCTCAAAGTATAAGTTCTGAGTGTTGTCTATAAATCAAGATGTAACTTACACGTGGATGGAATTGTCCTATTTTTGTAGATCCAATTTTAAAATGTTCTAATTTAAACGTAAATGCATTCACCTCTGAATCGAATCTAATTTTCGATTTACGATTCCAATGATGCCTTTCGACACAAAGCATTGCAGCGTGTGCTTACGCCAGTCCTGAATCGTTTCTCGTCCACAATTCGAATTGCCGATTGAGGTGTCCAAAATATCGCGTGGAGTCATTTACGGACATCATTGGTCGGAATCTCTGACTGTAGGGTCGGAATCGCTAACTGTAAATAAATTTCAGCTTGGTGTCATATGGTGGAAATGACTTATGCGAAACAACCGTTAGGTATTTGTGTTTACCTTTTCTACATGTCAACACACTTTATCGTTATGATCCCGAAACCCTCAACTCCGGGTTTATTCCGACTTATATAGATATATTACCGCCCAACTATATATCTAGCAACTTTCACTGTGCTCGCTCGAGTATTTACTATTTACCTAGCTTCTGCTTTCGCAAAGGGATCCGAACCTTTCAAAACCATTCTACCAGCATACAATGATATTTTCTTCTAGACGCTCGATATTAACTATGATATGTAGTTGTGTATACTGTGAATCTATATAAATCTTTGTCACTTGCAGTTTGTAAGAGTCTGGTTGCGGATCCTCAGAGTGCCTGCACGCCACTCTGAGTAATAGATACCGAAGTTGTGCCCGCGTGACTGCTTCACTTGTGAATTGCCCGCGTTGCTGCTTGTTTGTTTCCTTGTTTTACGTTTCACCGCTTGAATTTGAATTCGAACTCCGGAAACGCGACTAGGAACGCGCGCTCACGAAGTGAATCCACGAGTCTGCACAAAGAAAGCGCGTTTGCGCTTAACATGTTTTCCGCGTTGCGCATTCACAGACGGATACGTTACCGCCCGCCGCGACCGTAGAGACCCGCGACAGCCCGAAGATTGTTTACGTGTAGGGAATATGTCTTAGAAACGTTATAAGTTGACATTTTCCCTTGTGAACGCGCAACGCCGAAACCGCTCGAAGCTACGTGGGCTATGAATTCAAACCGCGGGAGCCGACCAGCAACGAGTGCGCTAGGCAGTGTGCGCGCTCACGCGCGATAGTTTCCAAATTCACAAGCCAAATTCAAGTCAATTTCACTCAGCGAATTCGCACAGCGCAGGCCTTCGCCGTTGCGAACGGCCAAGCTGGCGCGCGAGGCGGCGCGTAGGAATTCGCGGCTGTAGTTGCGTTGACGCGAGACTTCGAAACGTGGCCCATGCCTTTCGTTGAAAAGGTTGCTAAACGTCCCCCCCCCCACGCTTGCTTTTGTACTTTCCATTGTGAATTGAACTCGCGCAAGTCTAGTCCACTTTGAATCCCCACACGGACTCGAGTCGTGGCTCGCCGTGGGAATTCACGGCCGACGGTGCGCGGACTTGAAGCCCGCAACCCGACCAATGCTTTTTGGTGAAGTGTTTGCCCCAAGCACGTTTTCCACGCAGTTTCTATCATATGCCTTACTATTAATTTAGACCTGCCTGCTTGGAAAGCACATACTAGGTCTCGTGGCAGTCTGCGGTGGCAATTCACAACCAGAGTCGCTCGTGCCGTGGCTCGGGCGCACGGCACACGGGCCGCCGTGAGTTACCTGTTTACGTTTTTTTGGAAGGATAGCTCGTAACTGAGATATCCGACCACTCCATTATACTCCTTGCCTCAACGATAGCACGCAGTTATGCACCATCAGGACTTCCAACCTAGTGCAAACCCCACGCAGATCACGAACAATGTCCAGAATCGCGACAACCCCCCGTGGGCCCCTGGAGATTCAGTTAAGTTGGGTTTACCCAATTTAAGGATTTGTTTTTTTCAATTTAAAGGTATGCCTTGCCGGACGCGTCCCGAATACACTCCATATATCCATCGTCTCGAACAATTATTGGGCATAATGCATGTCGACTATTTAGAAGAAAAACCTTAGTCCATATCGTTGCATGACTTTAGCACAAGAAAACTATTTGTCGATGAGTCATCCATGGGCAATGCGCTCCACACTTGCCCTCCAACTGTCATGCCACAATGTTCCTACTTCGGGCCCCCATCCATGTGTGTGCTTATCCTTGTACTGACTTCTTTAGCACCCCGTAGCCGCAGAAGACCGGCTACACTATGTACCCACGCCGGGGATCAAAGGATTGAGCACACACTTCGGGACACTTATCTGGATTCTCCGGAGCTCACTAGTGAAGAATGGGACCCCCTAAGCCTCGCTGAGCCACCCGAGCCCCTCTGCATCTGCCCGCCAGCGCACTGCCGCCCTATGCCTAAAGCCGGTTCATCCCTGCCCCCCGAGCTGCGCGAGCCATATCTCCACCACCAAGCCCACGCGCAAGACCACCCCTCTGCTCCGCCTGAGCCTCACTGGGCCACCTGAGCCCCTCTGCGGCTGTGTGTGTGTGTGTATGTATCCCACAGGCATTGCTGCGTTAAGCTTGCTTTATTTGAGAAAATGGTGGGATTTCGGAGTTCGTCTACGCACCGGGCAGCGTAAAAAAGCCAGAGACAGATAAATAGCGCTCAAGTAGAAACCCAGGATCGGCATATCAATAAAGGCAGATATTTCTGAACAACTTCAACCTAAATATACTCGCCTGAGTTTGTTCACTGCTGCTCGACTGGACTATTTTGATATTCTCTAATAACATCGCTATGTGTTCCAGGATATCATCAGTTGGGTTTTCACCTCACATCCAGCAGCTCTCAAAATTCTCTTACGCATCGAGTGCTCTAGAACTGAACTGGCACGGAGCCTTTGCAACAGTTCCATCATATGCAAGAGTCGTTTGCAAAGCTGCTAGATGTCTCATCGCATAAAGCCTTCCACAAGAAAATGCTGTCAACTTTCGTCTCGAACTTGCCAAGACGAATTACTCTCCGGAAGGCTCATGTGATCATTTAGCACATAGTGCAATTCTGTGCTTTCTTTACATCCTCGGGCAGCGTCATGGGGCCCTCTTTTAGAGCGGCAGCGTTGGCGGGCGCACCCTTCACATACTGCACACTGTAGTATCACAACACCCTCACCAGGAAAGTCATCAAGCGTGTTGCCTCAGTTGCAAGACGGTAGCATAGTGCCGAGCACGATATGGACGACTTCTCTAGCCCATGTGTCAAGTAGAGAAAGTAATAACGAGCTGCACGGACAATGGGCACGTTTGCCGGATGAAGGCGCCACTTTTACCGTTCTTGAAGATCTCATATGAATGGATTTCGCTCAGGCAGTCGCAAGGATGTATCCCCACATACTTCTCAAAGAGATGCAGCAGCAGCAGCTGACAGGCCTCTTGGTCATAACTAAGAAGGCGCGCACTGCAGTGGCACGAGATACTGTGCACAATAGACCAGCAGTATTGCCTTCGGCAGCACGGATAAAGAAGTGGATGGGTCCAGACGTTAAAAATATCAAGTTTCTTGCCGATGCGAATACATACCTCAGAGAGTTTACTCAGTGCCGTTCAGACTTGGGGCCCCTCTCGCCATAGAAGACGTGCCCCATATGACCGCCACAGTTGTTACAGTGCATCTCAACTTGACCTTCACGAAGACGCACAGACGAATGGCTCACACCACGGTAACGGAGGTCAGGACTGCGCAGAAGACAGAATTGGATATACAACCAGAAGTTGGTGATGACGAAGGATATTATCTATCCATGGATCTTGGCAAAGATGTCTTGTGAACATGTGAATAGCAGGGTCCTGCAGCTCCTATTTGCAGTTTCTTCCGAGGCAAAGGCTAGGGGCTAGGAAGCTGGTGGCACATATACCGTATTCATTTTCGCAGCCCACGTGGCAAACGTCCCCGTTGTGGTAACAACGGTCAAAAGCTATCCAACCGCAATCTTCAAATTTCGACGTCGCGGAATACAGCGGAAATTTGCAACCCTTGCAGGCGAAGTGGCCAGCCTTAGGGTAAAAGTTGTTGTACTCTCCGGTTCCTGTCAAAAATTTCAAGCTGGTTGTAAGTCACTTCTGTCAATAAATTTGAAACACGACCTTAGCAACAAAACATATTTAGTGAAACGAGGTAGGTGTGGACCTGCTCTTTCGGTTCCTTTGTTGCGCAAAATATTGTAGTCCTTTCCTAAAATTGCTCTCCACTCTTCGGACGTCTTGTTAACGGAAAACTTTGGCATATTGAGGAAACGTGTAGCTGTGGGTGAATTCCGGCTTTCGGGAGATCTCGGTGAAGTAAGTTGTTATGAAGTGCAGAGTGATCAACCGTTTAACGACTACACTAACAAGGAATTCTGGTGGATCGACTGTGAAAATCGGGTTATCTCGTATGGGGTGTGTCCAACTTGCAACTATATATTCGACTCGGTCAGGTCACACGACAGTAGTGAGATTTTGTTAACAGACTACAGGTCGAGGAGCAAGTTTCTTGTTCTCACAGCTGAGACTGTCACAGAGCTTGCTACAGGAAGAGGAACAGCTGACGGAGCCGATGACATGCGATGGGCAAGATTCAGATGCTTGCGTAGCTCTCGTGCGGTGGATACCTTCGCTTGCGTTGGATTAAAGAGCGACGACCGGACTCCGCCCCGCCCCGTCGCGTGCACGGGAGAGTGTCACGTGTCACAGACAGAGATCGAGACTTGAACCCTAACCAAGGATGCCGATCGGCTTTTTTTTCATTTTCGCGATGGCGTGGCGCGAGATTTGGAGGGGTGGCGCCATCGCGCCGAAGCGCTGGCGCGGGCGCTGAATTTATGATTTCCGATGCATTCCGACGGTCAGGGAATATCCTGGGAATATGCCAATTTTTTATCTAGATTCGACGCGCAATTACCCGGTCAACCTCAGAAGATGCTTCGCGGCCTTCATAGCGGGTTTCCCGTTTTCACACTGTGAAGAGCGTTTTCGGGCAGAATGTCAGATATATAGTTCGGAGAGAATAAACTAGATAACTGGAAATAAACCCTGCGGTTAAGGGTTTCGGGATCAGAACGGTAAAAAGTCAGTTTTATAAAAGAGAGATACACATAAATACTAACGGGAGTTCCCGACTACTGGAGACGGTCACCCAGCCTACTTTAGGAAGTGACAAGTGGCCGATTAAACTGTCGCTGTGTCACATCCAACACAAAAAAGTGCTTTCATGGAGAAAGAGACTTTGACCCCCCACACTGGGGGGTGCCTCTGCCCTCTTTGTCACCCCTCAATCTGAGGTTCCAGGTCAGCCTGCTTCCCGTGAGCTGAGACAATAAAACTATGTCTCACTTTTATTATCTCATCTTAGTTCGAGTGTGTGACCTAGCCTGCTTCACTAGCCAACTTTCGTGATTTCAGTAGACAAATAAATATATATATATCCCTACCCTTATATATATTTATTTCACCGTCTCCGTGAGGTTATCGGGCCTTTACCACCGGTCCGTGTCCGCTCGCTAGCTCCCACCTTTTGCTTTGATCCCGCGGCATTCGCGGTATTCCGCAGCGCATCGTTGAACGTATCTGACTGTGCCCATCGCTCTTTACACATCTGACCTCTTCGTGCCCCATCGGCACAACACATCTGACAAGGAGGAAGGAGCCCATCGCCCCTTGGTTTTGTCCGGCTGCGCGTGCACATCGCGTCTCATCAACATTTCGGACTACGTCATTCCAACAATGTCAGCCGACCGCCCTTCGCTCGGCGCTCGCCTTCGTGCATCCCGGGGTGCTGGGGGGAATTCCCCTGGCACGTCTCCGCCTGATAGTCCCGCTAGGGACGGTCAGTCGGACCCCATCGTGCGAATGTCCTCACTTCGCCGGCGCCCTACACCAGCATCTCGGGCAGCCACGTCCGCGGAGTTCCACGCTAACGCCTCTGTGTGGGTCTCCACCCCCGTTCGTGCCTCCCAACGTGCTGAGTTCGCCGACAAATTGGACTACGCCTTCGCCTACGGCGAGGAGTTGGCCAAGCTCTTGCGTGGACATGGCTTCAAGTCCACCGTCGGACTCACTCTGGAGGGACCCGAGGCTGAGTCGGATTTTACCGTCCTGCTCGCCAACATGTCCCACGTCTTCGGTCCCATCGCCCGTGACGAATTCACCAAGCTCCTCGACCTCGACTTCGAGTACGAGGAGTGCCACCTAACCCTGAACGAGCTCCTTTACGTCGTTCTCCCGACGATCCTTCGCGGCACTGCCCTCTCCCTCTACGACGAGTCCGCTCGGGTGCACCCCCACGATGGGCGCTGCGCCTTGCAGCGTCTTCGGTACCACGTGGAGGGAATCGGCGACCCTGATGCACATCGCTTCTGGGTTCGCCTTCGTGCTGTTGTCATCGACGAGACCGTCGACCCCGCGCCGCACCTTGCGGTTTTCCGCACCCTTGCGGACAAGCACCGCAAGCTGCACCCAGGCTACGGTGACCGCGACATGGTGGCGGACCTCCACACCGTCCTCCGCTCTTCCGCGGCCGGCTCCCCGTCAGTGTGTATTGCTTATTTTTTTCTTTACGGCCCGCAATCAGCAAATCCACTGGCCCACTTTCGGCCAATACGGCCAATCTCCAAAATTGCCCGCCGCATGCGCGAAATTTTAATTTTAAGTATGGTTATATTGTAAAAATCGCATAATTTTGCATAAATTTTGGTATTTTCATATCAAACGTCACGGCCCGCATCCATATCTTCCATCGGCCCGCATGCGGCCCGGAGTGGTGAGCTACGGCCCCGGGCCGGCCCGCCACGGTAAGCAATATACCCTGCTCCCCGTACGTCACCCCGTTGTACCTGGTGGTGATCCGCGGCATCAACGACGGGCGGCCTTTCACCTTCGCCTCCCTCGCCCTTCGCCTCGGTAAGGTGTTCCGGGATGAGGCCCCCTTGGCCCGTCCCACCGTGCCGACCCCTCCGACATCTGGTGGTGGCGGGCGAGGTGGTGGCGGCAAACCGTCTGCCGTTGCGGCCATGGCCTTTGGCAAGCGGCGGTTCGCCCCACCCGTTGGTGAGTGGAAGCGGCAGGAGGCTGGCGGCCGCTATCTCGTGTGGGAGGGCACGGGCATGACGTGCGCATCACCTGCTTCCGTCTCTGGGGTGTCACCACAGGACACATGGACTGGACAGCGACGGCATTTGCGTATACTCGTGCACCGCGGCATTCGTGCCGGGGCGGGCTCCGCCCAAGGCCCTCCCTCCCCCAAGTGCTCCGCCGCCCCTCACCGCGTGGCCACCGTCGGCTGCTGCCGCTCCGCGGGCTCACTCCCTCCAGGAGCTCGAGCCCCCTCCGCAGACCGATGCCCCGCCGCAGGGTGCATCTGCCATGACCGTCCGCTTTTCGGCGCCCATCCCGGCGCTGGATGGCGCCGACCTCCCCGCCGACGATTGCTCCATGGACGTCGGGGGCGGTGGTGGTCTCCAGCCGGTCTCGGCTCTCCTCAGCATCCAGGAGCTCGACGATGAGGACGACTGACCAGCCCTTCGTGATTCGCCTGTCTTGATCCCGTCCATCTCCGCCAACGATCTCGCCTCAAGAAACGCACCGGCTCGCGATGGAAAGTAGAGCCCTTGGGGCAATAGCCTGCTTTAGAATTGTACACCTTGCTTCGGACCGGCGTCCCCTCATGCATGCTTTGCCTGGTTGGACAACAGTGGTCCCTTGGGTCCGTAACAATTTGTATCTCTAGGGTTTGGGTTGCTTGCTCCTTGCTCTGGCACCTCACCTCTTCGGGGTGAGGTGGTGTCATGGAGACAGAGACTTTGACCCCCCACACTGGGGGGTGCCTCTGCCCTCTCTGTCACCCCTCAATCGGAGGTTCCAGGTCAGCCTGCTCCCCGTGAGCTGAGACAATAAAACTATGTCTCACTTTTATCATCTCCTCTTAGTTCGAGTGTGTGACCTAGCCTGCTTCACTGGCCAGCTTTCGTGATTTCATTAGACAAATATATATATATATCCCTACCCTTATATATATTTATTTCACCGTCTCCGTGATGCTTACGGCCATGATATATTTTACAATGCTAAACTATCGTAATGCACTGTGCAGTTTACATACATATTATATTGGGTGTTGTGAAGAGAATGCTACGCTCAAAGTTACGGATGCGTGCTCATCCGCGACTTGGGCGGAGCATCTCGCGATGCCCCCGCCGGAAAAATTATCCCCACCTTAAACAGCTGATTGCCGTTGATTGCCTGCGGCTAACGCTTCCTTGGGTGCCGTAAGGAAGACTGAGAGTGTTCCTTAGCTCTTTGCTACGCATCATTCCAGGATTACACGCGCTTGTAGCTCGTGGCATCCGGGGCTACACCCCTCAACTTTGAGCGCTCATGGTTCTCGCACCATTCGAGCTCAAATGAAGCGCGCAAACGCACAACCTATTTATCAACATCTAAATAACAAAACAATAATTAGCTGAAAAACATTTAAAAGCATTAGTGTGCCGGGGCACTAGACTAATATACTCACGGGGAAGCCGATTCCCCCCCCCACTGTATGGGGGCCTGCTTCTCCTTGCTTCACCCCTCACTGTGTGTGGCATGTGTCACCCGTGACCGTGTCTCCGTCACTTTAGCCTTCACTAGTTAGACAGTCCGTATGTCTGCCTTCCCGGCGTCATTAATGCTATTCCGTTTCCGAGCACCCGGCACTGTGTGATTCTGTGACTTTATCGTGTATATATATCCATTATATATATACTCTCATATCACTCTTTCTGTCAGGTTATCGACCCACTTCACGCTAAGTGGTGTTTCGGTAGGCATCGGCTCGCTTTGGCTATTTGCCAATTCTAAAGTTCCCTCTAAAGCACCTTCCGGTTTAAGCGCATTCACCGCAACCAAATTTCCTTGAGACACATCGTGGGCTGCCTACCGTCAATGAGATTGGTTTTCCACGGTTTCCTTCGGCCAAAATTCCCACTTTCCCTCTTGTTCCTTCACCCTGGCCGGCTATTTCCTTCCCATGTCTCAACAACGCCAATCCACCCTCGCAGAGGCGCTTCGATCGGCACGACGGGCTAGTGCTACTCCTTCTCCACCCCCTGGAAATTCTGGCACTACGACGCCGGGTCCGACACGACCGAGACGCATTGTTTCTACCGCGTCTCTACGTTCGCGTCCTTCCTCATTGCGTCCTTCGCCCACGCCTTTCATGTTCTTCAACGACCCGTCGGTCCTCTTGTCCACGCCGGTGGAGGAGGGGAGGGAGGACGAGCAGTACCTTGAGCAATCGTCTTACGCTTTCACGTACTCCACCGACATCGTCACCATTTTGCGTCCCGGAGGGTTTAACCCTAAAAATGGCTATACCCTTGACAACGACTCCGCAGACACGGATTTCACTGCTTTGCTCGCTGCCTTCAGACATGTTTTGTACCCTGTGTGGCTACTTCCCAGTGATTTGCTACTATCACAAGTACCAAACCTTATGCTTCATTTTGGGCACTAGAGGGGGTGCATGGGTCCCATGTAGGTTTCGAAAAATCATTTAGGACCCTTTTGATTTATTGTTGACGCTGAAATATACTCCCATCGACTTTAGGTATGTGTATGCGCGGCATGCTTTCGGGGGGTGAAAGGCCATAAAATTAATTAAAAAATTTGGTACTATCACAAGTATCAGCATGTTTCGCCGCATAACTCCCGCTACACGCTCCGGATGAAGATTCGGAGACCTATGTTGACAAGTTCGCGAGTTGCCCGATCTGCAGTGTCTCGTCAGATTTTCCATCCGGCCTCATCTTGATGCCAAAAGATGCGGTTGAAGTCGCGGGGGTATAGAAAATCTGGGTATTTGCAAAACTAGGCGAAAATTAAAGGCCAAAATTTTGCTACCCAACGGCATTCGACGCCCTCGTGCGCCCAATATACGTGCGTTATAGACCCATGGGGCATAAGGCAACGCAGTTTGGGTCTCAAAGGGAATGAGATATGATGGGTAGCACCATCAAGGTGGAGGAGGGCAGCCAAAAAAATCCGGCGTTTTGGTACTTGTGGGAGTACCCGATTCGATTCTGGTACTATGACTAGTACCACTGGGCAGTAGCCATGTGTCCTTCACGGAGTTCTCCAAGCTCCTCGACCTCGAGCACGACTACGACTTTTACCACGTCGTTCTCAACGTGATCATCTTCACGATCCTTCCAGTCCTACTTCGTGGGACGGCATTATCCCTCTACTACTCCGAGGCTGCGCGCTCCCATCCTGGTGACGGCCGCTACAATCTCCAGCGACTACGGTTTGAGGTCGAGGGCGTCCCTGACTCCGACACCGACCGCTACTGGGTGAAGATGCGTTCCGTCATCATCGACGAGCACAAGGACCCCGCTCCTCAGCTCACGACCATCCGCACCTTGGGCGACAAGCACGCCCGCATCAACCCCGACTACAGCGAGTCCAAGCGCGTCAGAGACCTCTGGCACATCCTGGCCGACTCCGCCAAGCAGACGCCCTTCGTGAACCCGCGGTACGTCAACGTCATCCGCGACCTTCGAGCTGGTGCCCCTTTCTCCTTCTCCACACTGTGCTTGCGTGTGCGCACGGTGTGGAAGGAGGAGTTGGCATTTGCCACCCCCGCCGACGCTTCCTCGTCTGGTGGTGGTGGTGGTGGTGATCGACAGAAGCAGCCGTCCTTCAACTCCGTCACCGTGGACAAGAAGCCCGGCTACAACATCAAATGTGTTGGTGAGTGGCGGGTGGACCCCCCTGGCTCACCGCTGAAGAGGTGGAAGGGTGTCGGGTTCCCATGCATCACCTGTTTCCGGCTGTGGGGCCTCACTGACCCTCACCCTGGGACTAAGGGCCTGTGCCCTTACACTTGCGTGGCGGCATTCTCCCCCACACGTGCCCCTCCCTCGGCTCTGCCTGTGGGCAATCGACCGCTGCCGCGAGATTTTGCATCGGCCATGGCGTCCCTGCAGGCAGCTGGTGGTGCCTCCGCGCAGTCTGTGGTGGTGACGGACGAGCAGACCGACCCCGCACCGGCCGACCCTGAGCCGGTCGGGTCGGTAACGACCTTCATCGCTCCTGTCCCTGACTCGCCTCCGCCGCTCGATCACGCCGCGGCGGACTCCGATGCCGATGTTGCCGAGCCAGCGGCGAAGCCGCATCCCGCTGACATGGCTTCGCACCCCGCGAGCGGAGACTTCACCTATGAGGCAGAGCCGGTCGCCATGCACGCTCTCCTTGACGACGATGAGGACTGGCCGGCTCTCCGATCGACACCGTGGATTCCTTCAATCGGCACTTCAACTGACCGCCAAGCTCCAGCCAACTAGCCTTCACCTTAGCCGCAATTAACTTACGTGCAACGTTTCACCGCATCTTGCCAGCTGTTAGCTGGCTGCAATGGGCCCTTGAACTCTGACATTAAGTAACATTGGGTTTAGGTTTTAGGGTTTGCTTGCTCTGGGATTGCCACCCACACCTTCGGGGTGAGGTGGTGTCACGGGGAAGCCGATTTCCCCCCCACTGTATGGGGGCCTGCTTCTCCTTGCTTCACCCCTCACTGTGTGTGGCATGTGCCACCCGTGACCGTGTCTCCGTCACTTTAGCCTTCTCTAGTTAGACAGTCCGTACGGTCTGCCTTCCCAGTTTAATGCTATTCCGTTTCCGAGCACCCGGCACTGTGTGATTCTGTGACTTTATCGTGTATATATATCCATTATATATATACTCTCATATCACTCTTTCTGTCATATACTCAGAAGTTGTTTTTGTTTGAACATGTAAAGGTACAATATTCTTTTTGCATTATATCACTGGAACAGGGCCAGATTATTTAGGTGTCAACGTTCGTTACGATCTGAGTTCTGAAGGCCGTACACTTTTCAAGTGCTCTACTTATTGCAACTCAGGCAACTCGATCCACCGACCCAATTCTGACCCGATCATATCTCGATTCATTCCCATTTCTGATTCGATGCTACATCTTCGATTCCGATGTCTCGCGTGACGAACTATCCCGGTGACGGTTAGACAATACTATCATAATGTCATACTATCATGCCGTCATCGGGTCACATTGTCAACCCTCAGACATCTGATACTCATTTTCATCGTCTCTTCAATCTGAACCCGAATTCGACCGTAGTCCGATGATCTGATCAAGTGCGGTCACCATGACCGTCATACGGCACTGTCTGCTGGAATATCGGTATCGACAGTCGAGATCGACCTCGATATCGATATCCCGGTCTGTCACCTTTGGTGCGTCACACGTGACAGTTCCTAGAGAATACCCTATATATTCTATCTAATGTTATTCTCGTGGCTTTCGGTTCATCTCCTGCACGCACGTCTCGCTGCCTGAGACTGCTTTTCTAGCACGGATGTCCGCGCCTTCCATGCACCTCGGTTGACGGGAGGCGCGGGCAGCCGGTGGCCCACCTATTGATATCTATATGAAGGGTTGTGCACGCTCAAACCCATCTCAACTCGCAAGGAAGGCTTCAAAACAGATTATTCATCAGTTTTTGCCAAAACTCAAACATTCGTTAACAGTTTGATGGGAATTGGGTAGGAAGCTTCTCAGCTCAAGTTCCCCCCGGGGTTCGCTAGTTAAATAATAATGCCACGTCAGCTCCAAAATTGACCTTTCATTTTAATTTTCGGGGCTTATGCGCAGAACCCGGTAAAAATAGTGCTTCCCCGGGATTCTGAAAGTCTTCTAGTTTCCCCGTTGCGCCACTGGAGAATTGTGTCATGTATCGCCCTGTCATCCCACTTCGGCTGGAAAGTGTCTAGTCAAAGTCGAAAGTGTAGATACCTAACTCTATGACGGTCCGGTTTTTTTCAGCCTTGCGACCCACGTACGCGTAAGACCCGAACCCTGAGATCCGGCCTGCATTTCGAACCTCCCCACCCTGCCCCTCCGCCAACCACCCCAAAAGTATTATTTCGCCACTCTTCTAGTGTGTTGGGACACCTCGCGCGCCGCACGAATCGAAGCGGTTCGCTCGCTACGCCCTGCTCCGTCAGCGCAACCATGCTCGGGCCACACCCCCTCCAATGCCCCCACCTACCACAGTCTACATCAACAACCTTTTGCACTAGAATTAGGGGGTGCCGAGCCTTCATGTGGCAAGGCGCGGTAGTCCCATATCCCACCTGATGTCCTTCGTCATCCCCACCATGCATCTTGCCTTGGCCATCGAGCTACACGCCGCTACAGCACGCCAACTGCACCCTACCTGTCGTCCCACCAATTCTGGGGGGTGGACCGTCATAGATATAATATCCTGCCCTAGCCCCCCTTCGAAATCGGCGGATCCATGGGGCTCCAAGCCACCCCAGCGATCGAGTGACCCTTCAGGGCATGTGTTACATACATTGTTTTCGATGCACATGGCACCACGAGACCGAGTTTGGATTCATTGGCCATATCTCTATGACGGTCCGGTTTTTTTCAGCCTTGCGACCCACGTACGCGTAAGACCCGAACCCTGAGAGCCGGCCTACATTTCGAACCTCCCCACCCTGCCCCCCCGCCAACCACCCCAAAAGTATTATTTCGCCACTCTTCTAGTGTGTTGGGACACCTCGCGCGCCGCACGAATCGAAGCGGTTCGCTCGCTACGCCCTGCTCCGTCAGCGCAACCATGCTCGGGCCACACCCCCTCCAATGCCCCCACCTACCACGC
>LGRX02003304.1:0-51019 GCA_001247695.2 Cymbomonas tetramitiformis
CGCGCCCGCAGCCGCAGCCGCTCAGCCACTGACATCAACGACGAGGTCAACGCGCCCGCAGCCGCAGCCGCTCAGCCACTGACATCAACGACGAGGTCAACGCGCCCGCAGCAGCAGCCGCTCAGCCACTGACATCAACGACGAGATCAACGCGCCCGCAGCCGCAGCCGCTCAGCCACTGACATCAACGACGAGATCAATGCAGCCGCAGCCGCTCAGCCACCGACATCAACGACGAGATCAACGCGCCTGCACCCGCGGCCGCAATCACACGTCAGCATCAACAATCACGTTCATATCACCACGCCACACCCACTTCGTGTCTTGCCAGCTGATGTCTCCCTATCCATACGCCACCAGCTGGGGGGGGGGAATATATTAAAAAACTTGCCCTCCAATGCCACACCCACATCTCAAACCCAAAATCCCTCACAACACCCCACTCTCAACCACAGCAGAGATACACCGCCATTTCAGCACCCAGCAATACCCCAACGCCCCGCCAGCCCTTACATTGCCGCCCCTCGTTCATAATCGCGACAGCTGTCACAACTATGAACACGCTTAGAAGGGGTCCCTCGGGCACCCCTGAAAGGCCTGTCACACCCCCCATATTCAGTCACGCTACCGCAGCCCATGTCAGACCCCACCGCAGTTGCCCCCATTGCGCCCGTCTCAGCCGACAGCAAACGCCCCAGCCATGACCCCCTTTTTCATTAATTGTCATTTCCCCCCTCAGTCACGGTCCTACCCCAGTTCATTGTCCGCTCGAGCGCCCGGAGCATATCACGTTCACCCTCCTGCTCAGATCGCCCTCCCAGTTTAAATCATGCACGACGCCTCGCCAAGCGCTACATCGACGTCGCCGCGACCAGCCCGTGCCGATCCGCGAGAACCGCAGAGCGTCGAGCACGACATCACGCGAAGTGACATCACGACACGACCACACATGACGTCTCGGCAATGCATGACAGGGCAAACGCAAGCGCGCGTTGACACCAAACGCCGCTGTCACTGGGAACCAATGGTCACAGGGCATCCGAAACGACAATGGCATTCACGGACTTTCACTATGCTCGCTTGAGTATTTAGCTAGCTCTGCTTTCGAAAAGTTAGATCCGAACCTTTCAAAACCATTCCGCGGTATAGTGATATTTGCCTCTTGTGGCCTAGTATTAAATGTGATATTTGCATACATATACTTTGAATCCACATGAGAGCTTTGTCACTAGCAGTTTGTAAGAGTCTGGTTCGGATCCCCAGAGTGCCGTCACGCCACTCTGACGTATGTGCGAAGTCGTGACGTTGTGCTTGCTTCATCTGTGAATTGCCCCCTGTGTTGCTCGTTTGCCTTTCTGCTTTTCATGCTTCCATCTGAGCCTGAATTTACAGTCTGCGAGTGCAAGTTAGGCCCGCGCCCGTTTTGCGAATCCACGAGCCGGCGCGGCAGAAGCGCGTTGCCGCCTGGCATGTTTTACGTGGCATAGCAGTAGAAACGCATGTCACCGTTCCGCAGCGCTGGAGATCCTCAGCTGTCCGAAAACATTCACGAATTCACAACACGCTCACGAATTCCCGCAGAGGGGCATTTTTCCCGTTGAGCGCCTAGCGGCGAGATAGCCCGAAGCTGCGTTTGTCATAAATTCACACCCGTGACGGCGGACCGTCACAGGCACTCTCAGCGGTATTCACGTGTGTGCACGATGCGCTCGGCCTTTTTGTGCCATATTTCGTACCAATTGCTTTGCGAATTCGAACCTCGCAGGGCTTGCGTGCCGAATATGCTCAAACCGGCGTATGTGACCGGCGTTTGGGGATGCACAACCGTAGCCGCGCCAACTCGAGCCGTGACACCTGACTTTTGCTGTTTGACGAGGTTGTAGCCGCACCCATGTTTTTCCCACAGTTTGTATGATGTTAACTTTTGTGAATTCGAACTGCGCAGGATGTGGCAACGTTGAATTCCCCGAACGGGCCTGTGTGACAGGTTGTGGGAATTCACGGCTTACGGCGCGTCAGCGCGAGTCCAAACACCCGACTGCAACCTTTTGGCAGCATTGCAGCCGAATGTCTTTCCTTCAGTTTTCATTGTGTTTGTATTTGTGAATCCGACCCTTGTGGGCGTTGGCAACGGTGAATTCCCCGACGGGCCTGTATGACAGGTTGTGGGAATTCATGGTTGGCGACGCGCCAGCTCGGGTCTGGACACCTGACCCATGCCTTTTTGCCATGCGTGTGCTCGAAGCACGCCTTTGCCCGTAGTTTCTTTCATAATTGTCGACGGGAACTTGTGCTTGGTTGCTCGAAGGGCACCAACTTGGCCTTGTGGCAGGTTGGGGGCATTCACCACAGGAGCCGCTCGTGCTGCGACCTGGGCGCACGGCACGAGAGCCGCAGTGAATGCCCAATTGCAAAGTGTTGTTTCGTTCTGCTGGAACGGTATCACCTAACAGGGTGCCGAACCTCTTCGTTGAATATATTTAAAAAACTTGCCCTCCAATGCCACACCCACATCTCAAACCCAAAATCCCTCACAACACCCCACTCTCAACCACAGCAGAGATACACCGCCATTTCAGCACCCAGCAATACCCCAACGCCCCGCCAGCCCTTACATTGCCGCCCCTCGTTCATAATCGCGACACGACCACATCGAGATGGTTTATATTTGACCTCTACTTTTCCATCGTTGGAATTTTCAAGCTTCAATAGTAAATGTTTCATTTGTTTTTTGGAATTTGTCGTAATCGATTCATCCCTAGAGATAGAGAAAGTAAAATCTGAAATGTTTCCTTCGTATATGAGCTTCTCAACCTTCTCTTGATCGTAGAATTCAATGTTAGTGATATTTGTTGACTTAGGCATGTTTGTATTATACTCGTTAGATATCGAGTCTTTAAGTGGATTATTTGCGTTATCACTCTTGAAACACTTCATAGTGTACGTTAGATATTATTCAATGAACCCATGACGCAAAGTGGGTCTAAAAAATATTTTCTGAGTCTGAAAAGCCAAAAACGCACTGTTACAGGGCCCGATTTCAGATCGCAGACCCCCCTGGACAGTGGGTCGTGGGTCGTGGGTCGACGGTTTCAGATTAAAGTATTTTGTAATCGTTCGATTAAATAATATCGAAGGTCTGTGCGGAATCTGTGTATAATTTCAAATGCTCCTCGGACGCAGGAACGCTTTCGAAGTTATTACGTCATAGAGTTCCAGTGAATTTCGCGTATAAACGCGTCATAGTCTTTTTTAAAGGCATGACCCGCTAAAAAGACTATGACCAGTTTATATAAAAATGTCATAGTCTTTTTTGAAGCAAGGTAACGTAGAAAAGACTATGACCAGTTTATATAAAAATGTCATAGTCTTTTTTGAAGCCAGGTAACGTAGAAAAGACTATGACCAGTTTATATAAAAATGTCATAGTCTTTTTTGAAGCCAGGTAACGTAGAAAAGACTATGACCAGTTTATATAAAAACGTCATACACTTTTTTGAAGCCAGGTAACGTAGAAAAGACTATGACCAGTTTATATAAGAACGTCATACACTTTTTTTGAAGCCAGGTAACGTAGAAAAGACTATGACCAGTTTATATAAGAACGTCATCGTCTTTTGAAAGAAATCTGTCATCGGAATACTCAGTCATCGTCTTTTAAAAGAAATCTGTAATCAGAATATATATATATAAAGTTATTTCGTTGAATGTAGTTGCATATGCATCGCATACGTGATGTAGATATAAACCATACAACTATATACGAAAATCCCTCCCCCAAAAAATAGTAAAATTATAAAACTCCATATCTCGATATATAACTGAGAACAACAAGGAACGCGAACCGTCATCCACTGCACTGACGTTATATACACTCGATCAAATAAAGATATTAAATTATAGAATCGGGTACCGACATATGTTTATGAGACCGACGAGAAAACGCGAAACGTCAACTAGTATAAAATTATAATACTATTAAATTGACATTGACGTATAAACGCGTAAAACTAATCGAATTATATATTTTAGTACGGCAATATTTATATTCCGAGAGCGACCAAGTATACATGCGAAACGTCAACGACGGATATAATTATAATTTATTGCGATACAGAATCATATATAACTAAATATATTGTAGAATTTGGTACCGTATAAATTTATAAGCATGATACCGACGAGAAACGTGAAACGTCAACGACTGCTGCGAGATACAAACAAAATATTTTTTGGGGGAAAATTAGAATTTCTCTATTTCTGTAGTCTTGTAAAATTTTGTTTTAGCATGTACGTATATAAATCGAAATGTTTTTTCCGATGTGAGGATCGTAAGATTGCAACCTTTGATCGAACGACCACAGCATTTTATTGGAAATACGAGTTTATTATTCTACGGTACGCGAATCACAGCCGAATCGACTAAATTAATCGGCAGAATTCGACAACTTCTTCATTCTTTCCCTGAAAATCCCCAAAAGTATTCTAATAAATAATAGATGTTCTATTTTAGAGCACGAGGTTTTTAAGTCTCTATCGAAGCGAATTAAGCGGTCTTTAAGTGCGAAATAAAAATGACTTAGTGGTGTTTACATCAGTAGATCGACAATATGATATACATAAATATACAAGAAATATGTTTATGTAAACCGTAGACCGTAGACTGTAGACTCACATATATCTTACATATATCTTACATATAAAATACAATAAATATCTTTATATAAACCGTAGACCATAGACCATAGACTTACATAAAATATACATATGACATACACATAATATACATAAGATTATCATAAATATATGTTTACACAAACCATAGACCATAGACCATAGACCACACATGTCATCCATTGACATATGGGACCCCTATGCTACATACATGTAGTGAGGTGTCGGTGGTGTTGGCTCCGTGGCTTGGCAGCAGACTGGCAGTGTCCTCGAGACCACCTCACACCTGGCAGATCTCATGATCACAGTCGGTGGTGCCGTGGTGCACATGTCTTGGTGGCTCGGCTTCACTTGGACAGCACACGGCACACCACCACCTGGGCTAGTGTTCACCTGTAGCCCTGTTGTCTCGGCCTATGCACTATCACGGGACGGCGATGGCATTGTGGTAGACTCTGGTGCCACTGGGAATATCACAGGCACCAGGTCCAGGATCTCGGCTCTAGACACCTCCGCCACTATTGGCTTCTCTACGGTGATGACAGGTCCCGTATCCCGAACTGACGGGACCTGTACACTACACCTCTATGGCCGTGAGATACTGTCAGGGGAGATAGACGAGTACACTATACCTGGCTGCCACTTCAAAGAAGGCGCCAGGACACTCCTATCTACCCGGGTTATGCTCCGGCATGGCTTCAGTTCCCCAGACTTCATTACCATGACCTATACCCACCTGGACTCAGGCAGAACATATCGTATCACAGACAATCAGGTGGATTACCTCTGGGATGAGCCGCAGCACCCGCACTCTCACCACTTCGGCTCAGCAGCTGTCAGGACCCGCACAGGAGACTCATCAGACTGGCAGTGGAGTAATAGCGAGTACACTAAATGGGCTACTACTCACGGCTCTCCTACAGCTACAGCTAAACTTGGTACTCCGGCTTTTGATGTATCTATGTATGGGGACTCTCTGCCTGTTGGCGAGGGTAACAATCATCCGGCTCTTGAGCACTGGTCCATTTCAGATGATTGTCACACCAAACAGTGGACGGGTCAGTTCTTCTATGGCAACATTCCCTTCAGTATCAGTATGATTGACAGAATGCTGACTAAGGGCAACCATGACTTTCTCCTTGACCCGCATAATACCACCTACTTCTGGATTGTCCCGTATATGCCACAACACCAGATATGGCACAAGACTTGTACTATGGAGGTACTACACATCTATCCTAAAGGCAGTAAGAGGATATTCAGCTTCTCTCGGAAGCACACATATGCTTCCAGTCACCCACTGACACCGGCTGGCTCAGATGGCGGACCTGACAGAGTATTCATTGATGGCACTCCCTTTGAGATCTGTATCCTGTTCAGGAACAGAAACACACCTGTTCGGGTCAGTCCCTTTGTGGAGTTCCATGCGGTCATGGGTCACGGCTCTACGGCCAGTCTGCTTAAGCTCTACGACCTACCTGGCATCCAGCTCGGTCGGCCTCTGCTGTCTAGGCGAGCTATAGCAGCTATGCCGACCTGCTCTCAGTTCTGTGCAGTATGCTGTACCAGTAAGCTGAAGCAGAAGCCCTGTGGACACCATGACCAGTTGAGATCAGTGGCCATACAGCCCGGCCAGAAGTGGGCTGCTGACTTGACAGGACCTATTACCCCAGCTGGCTACAATGGCCACCTGTACCGATGCCAGTTCATTGACTATGTCAGCAGATTCATATTTGTGTACACCTTCGTCCAGAAATCAGAATACTACACCTGTCTGGTTCACTTCTACGGCAGCTTACATGCAATGGGATATGCACCACAGTCCATAACACTCCGTACAGACTGTGCTCCAGAGATGGGTGACCCCCAGTGTGTGGCTTTCTATCAAAAACACCGTATATTACACCAGAAGTCATCTCCTACAGTACATACAGACAACCCTCATGCAGAAAATGCCATTGGCAAGATATCAGACATGGCTAAGGCATTACTTCTGGCAGCTGGCATGCCCGAGGACTACTGGCCTCTGGCTGCCACCCATGCTGGCTTCATATGGAATATCTCTACTCACAAGAACATCTCTACAACACCATTTCATCAGATCAGAGGCTATCACTATGGCTATGCAAAACTGAAGGCCTTCGGCCAGAATTGCTATGTCATTATGTCTCAGCAGCAGGGGAACTCCAGACAGCCTGGCATGTCTAGGAAGTCCCAGCGGGCGGCCTGGTCAGGCCGTCTTGTCGGTGTATCAGTCAGCTCTCTGGCATATAAGATCCTGGATACTGAGACTAATATGATACACTATGTTGGTAAGCCTCACTGGATTCATAATCATCAGGACATGGGAGAGATATTGGGCTCCTTTCCAGACCCACATCAGGCAGAGCGGGAGTTTGATGCATCCTATGACAGACCACAGCCATTCAGTGACAGCTTTGACACAGCAGGCTCGAGGGTTCATGGTATTGGCTCTTTCTTTGACGGAGAGGAGTCACACGCATGTGTTCAGCTTATTCAGAAGATGGCACAGTTACCTGGACTATGGCAGTCAGATATGTATCACAGACATCAGATGGTCGGCACTATCGGGACCTTCTACACTATCTGGACTGCTACAGAAAGCTAAATGGCATCAATGAACACTATCCTATCTGGACTATTGTGAAGGCTCGTCAGACAATCAGAGCACCTATCTACAGTGCAATTCTCATCTCCACCCACAGAGGCAACAGGAGACCCTACGGTGTCATCCTGGAACCCTGCACCGACGAGCCGGCTGGCTGGCACATTGATCTACCAGCCAACCTGATTATTTTTCCGTCCACACACTCAGCAGCTTACCTGCCCTTCTCTGACACCCTCAGCAGTGACCTCAGAGCAGAGTACATGTTTGGCAGTTTCAGCAGCATGGAGCAGTTTCTATCTGATGCTCCTACCTCTACTATCGCCCATATGCTTGAGGTCTCGGCACCAGAAATCAAACTACCTCACGGTGTCAGACAGGCCCTATCCTCGCCACAGTCTGAGGACTGGCTGAAAGCTATGGATCAGGAGGTTGGTGATATGGTTAATCAGGAAAAGCTCAAGCTGGGAACACCTCCGGCTAGTGCACAGTACCTTACTACACTATTTGTGCTGTCTATGCCATTCAAACCTGACCCTACTGGTGCAGGCAAGCCCTATCATATATTTAAAGCCCGTATGGCTGGTGACGGCAGCAGAACTACAGGCTACCTTCCGTGGGAGACCTCTTCAGCTACCCCAGAGATATCAGCTTTCAGACTGCTATTCATTTTTGCAGCTCTATTCCAGCTGGTGGTGTCACATCTGGATGTGTCTCAGGCCTTTATGCATGCTAAGCTTGAGTTCCCCGTGTGGATTCAGTTTCCCTCTGGCTATACCTTTAAGGGCTACAGCTATGCCCTACTCTCATATGCGCTGTACGGCCTCAAGATTGCCGGCGCATCATGGCAGAGGATGGTTAAACAATTTATGCTCAGTTTCAAATACATGGGTCAATCATTCAGGCAGTCTACACATGATGCCTGTATCTATTACATCTACACACCTACGGTTAAGGCTATGTGTGTGGTATATGTGGATGACCTTGGTATGGCCTGTTCCACGGCTCTTGAGAGGGCCTTCTGGACCGCTTTCAGAGCAACTTTTAAGGCCAAACACTTGGGTCCTATATCCTCTATCCTTCAGATGACAGTACAGCATGATGACCAGGGGGTGTACCTCAATCAGTCTCGACAGATTAAGGACCTTATGACAGCTAACAACATACCCGAGAGACCCTTCCGTACACCTATGGACTCTAAACTGGTGATATCAAAACCAGTAGACCCTGACCTAACTCTGGTAAAACCCTATCGGTCTATCCTTGGGTCCCTGCTCTGGCACAGCAGGACTTCACGGCCAGATATCTACTATGCAGTGATCTACCTGTCACAGTTTGTGGCCTGTCCCTCAGAGGACTCAATGAAGGCTCTTATCAGAATTGCACAGTATCTGGACTGCACGGCACACTACAGAATGGCCTTCTATTACCCTGAGAGGCCAGCACGGGTGCTCACACTGTTTGTGTACTCCGATGCTGACCTTGCCAGAGACCTGGAAAACTCAGCTAGATCATACTCTGGCATGGTGATATTCTTCTGTGGCATGATTCTACAGTATGGTACAGTCAGACAGACAATCACAGAAACATCTTCTACGGGTTCAGAATATGTTGCAGCATCTACTGCAGCTCAGCGGGTGGTGTCTCTCATGTTTATGCTGACAGAAATATTCGGCTATATACAACACCCTATTCAGGGACAGCCACCCTCTACTACTGGACTTGATTCTGAGATCACTGAAGCCGAGAGGGTCGCCACTGACATTGCATTCAGCTACCCTGGGTTACAGCCGGGCACTCTCCTGACTAAACTCCTGGATTACACTACACCTACGGGTACAGGAGTCGGTGGTGTCAGGCCTGATGGCAAGTCGGTGACAGATGAGCTCGAGATTTATTCAGATTCAGACCGCAGGCCAGTGGACTATCAGAATATGAGAAGCACAGAATACCTTCCAGCTTCAGCAACCTGCCCCAGATTGGAGCTTCCGATTCCTCTTCTCCTGGATAATGATGCATGCAGATCTATTGCTGAAAATATCCCACTGTCCCAGAAGATCAAGCATGTTCTGGTCAGATTCCATATGCTCAGGGACTTTGTCAGACTGGGCTGGATCATATGCTGGAGGGTACCTTCGGAGAAGAACTTGGCTGACCCCTACACCAAGCCGGTTCCTCCCACCAAGAACACCGTGCCCTACTTCAACATGCTCTTTGACAGCTACATGGATATGCAAAAGGCAGTGATTCAGGCTGCCAGATCTTTTGGATTTTCGACATGGAGGCCTACTCAGAAAGCAGCAGCATGATCTGACTGTGAGTACCCTCTGATTTGTCCTGTTTTGGGTTTTGTTTCTGACTGTGCTTTGCAGGTACTTTGTTGCAGGTACTTTATGATTTGGTTTTGAGAATATATGCAGAAAACAACCAACCGATAGAATGACAGTTAGCCTAGAGGTTTAGCAAGCATGCACAAGACCTGTTATGTGAATGTTGCATGCCGTACCTTGACTCCTACGACCTTATGTACCCTTCGGGGACCCGTGACCGGCACCTGTCTCGTACGTGAGAGCCTCTGCCTCCACCCGCTGTGACCCTCCCTACATCTTCCCTTGTCTGTAAGTCTGACGGTGACGGGGTGACCTGGACCTGCCTTCGGGTACTCCTTGTCATATCCCTGACGAAGCATCCGGCTGCATGACACAGCGGTGTGCGGACCTTCAGGGCACAGCAGCATTTTATTCCCCCGGTGGAGGAGTGGCACTAGAGACAGGGAGCTGATAGGCCTGCCAGGACCGTGTGGACTTTGTCCAGCTTTTTGGGGTTTTCAGCCCTGGCAGGCATGATTGTGGTTCTTTCTGGTCTGGACTGGAGATTGGTATGAGTGTATTCATTCTGGTCTGCCCACCTCACTCGAGGTGGTGTGCTGGATTTGGCACGCCGACAGTGTCATCATCATCTGTGTCATCACCGATACGGTTCGACTACTATGACTTCTTCACTGTCATCAGCGCCATCTCCGATATCGACTTCGGTAGTCAGACAGTTCATAGCATCTGTCATTTCACATCTGACACCTTAGGGGCTGTCATCACATTCTTTCGGCGGAAGCTATAACACTTCGTATTATCTTGTGTATAGCTTCACTGTTTCACGGTTGACATATGTGAGCGTTGCACCTTGACTTGTAGTGCTTGACTGCGTGTTTGTTCTCACATGATATATTAAGTTTAGGAGTAATTGTAATTCCAAAATAATCTCATTTACAAAATGAGTTGCTGGGTATATTTCACATACAGCTCCGGTGAGTATCCTTTCAGTAATCCACAGTAGAACAATATGTTGTCCGAGGAGTATCTCGACTCCACCGGGTCGTATTGAGCTAATTACTGTGTTAAGATTACTGAACAGGCACCTTATACTGTATGGGTTCTAATATAGTTAGCATGCACTGCAAATGAATGCTTTGTGCACATCTATTCCAACTGTTACCGTGATCAAGTTGGATCATATAGAACATCTGTTATTCCAATGCATGCACAACTTACAGTGTGGCAGTCATTCAGTATAAGATGTACATATACTCAGATGCTGCAAGTAATATATGCTGTAAGTTAGTGTATGCTCAAATAAACATTTTGCACACTATACTTCAGATAAGTATGAAATGCTGTACTCTAATCATCAGCATTAGAAATATCGATGCAGTCATCAGAACATAGTGTGAATTGTTGCAGTATGGTGATCATACATTCACAGCAGTATAGTGACCATGCGTCCACAGCAGTATGCCTGCAAGTATACAATCATTCTGCAGAGGATACTGACGCGCGTACACATTTTATATGTATCGCTGCATAAAGACGCGTTAGGAATCATGCGCCCTAAAAACGTGCGTCCATTGCATCAGATGAATCATAACATCGCGCTGACGTGCACATCGCGCACACGAGCATTACATCAGTGCACATCGCGCTGACTGTCGAGCTAAAAATCATCATACGAGCATTTGCGAAAATCGATTGCTGATGTACGTCGCATACTGATGATCGCTGATGTACGTCGCATGAACGAATGCGAGCGCGCTGTTAAACGAAATTCTGTGCGTCCAGTCGCAGTTGATGTAAATCATATGTGCTGACGATCATGCATCTCGCATACAGTGACATTCCTGCAAATTTTGACATCATTTGCATGCGTTCCGTACACTGTGCGCACACCTTGTCGCTTATAGAATCAAAACGATTTCTCTGCGGATGCTGTTAGCTGCGAATATGTTCGCGATGAAAAATCCTCGCACAATCTGTGTGCTGTCGATATTCGAGCGTATATTATTCAATTTGCAGATATTCAATATCACTGCGAGCGCTGTCGCTTATGCGCCCACCTGCAAACCTACGCACAATATGATATATACTATCTCTGACGCTGCACTCACTTGAGTTCTCTTTTCGTGCCTTGACGAGTTTTAGGAGAATACCATATGATACGGCGAGATAAAACATGCCGTGAATATATGATCAATATACAAGTTAACACTGCGAAGTTGGACAGCAACGCGAGTGTAAGAAATAGCGGGCGATGAGTGCAGTCTCTGAGTGAAGATCTGCTTGAAGCCCAACGCTTCCTCATCTTATACCATACGTCTCCTATCATCATAGATAGTACCGCCATTGGGTTGTGAACCCGAGACGTAGGTTGAACGACCAGTATTGTGATAACGAATAGTTCGTTCATACTGTGCATGCGTGTTCCGCACATGCTTAAAGCCAATATGGTTCTTGTTTGTATTTCAAGATGTATCTTGCTTTGCCATCTTCGAGTTCGACATACGAACTCTCGATGACAGGGTCATTCAAGTCTTTCCTTGAATAATGACAGATGATGTGACTTATCATCTAGCGACATGTACAGTCATGGTCGACCGTACTGACGACTGTCATAATAATATATGACTCGACCGACTGTCATAATAATATATGACACGACCGACATGACATGACATGACATGGTATGACATTTCTGACATGTATGACACGTATGACATGTATGACACATATGTCATCGGTCATGACCCTAACAAGACAAGTCTTTTGCTACTGCAAGGAGACTACTGCCAGGCAGCATAAAACAGAGGGCTCATCCCTGGCCACGTCCACGACCCCGGCCCGCAGCAGGCAAGGAGCACTGGTTCTGGTGGTGGCCCCACTGTCCGCATCGAAAGCACGTTAGGTTCCGGCCAAAGCCACGACCACCTCCAGCCCCAGCAGCTGGGGGAGGCGAGAAAGGAGGCAGCTGCTGCTGAACCGCAGGCCTAGGGCGCTGATCCCTGGCCTTCTGCTTGGCTGCATTGGCCTTAGCCTTGGCCTCATTCTCTGCCTTAACTTCCTTCCGCGCGCGCCTACACGCCTTGTCTTCCTCATCGTTCTCAGCGTACGAACGCCTCTCCAATTTCTCAGCCATCTTCCAACCCACTTCAGTACCCTCGTCAACCACCATAGCCAACACCTTGGTAGCACTTCACTTGTGTCGCATGATCTTTTATTTTTGTCGCACCATGCGACATATCAATTATATTCTGGGACGACAAACGTGAGTACGGGGCTCATTATTGTCGCAGTGCGACAAACAGTGAGTACGGGGCTCATTATTGTCGCAGCGACACAAAGAAGACTGATATTTTTGAACCGAATCTACAAAACTTATACGAAAGATTATGGAATATAAACACCATATCACAGTTTACGGAAGAAAAGAAACAATTTGACATATGCAAATTAACTAACAATTGGCAGGGAAATGTGCTCACGTTAGCACAGCATGCACTATTTTCTACTCTACTTTAATTACATAACTATGCTTATACATCTTAATAACAATAAATGTGCAGTGCACACTGTTTCGAGTACGAACAAAACAAATCCTATAAAAGAATGACTTCTAAGTTCTAAAATCTAAAGGCTAAGCAGGTTGCTGGATACAGCAACATGCAATTCGCCAGCGATAAAGGTAAACCTGAATTACCTGCGCACAGCGAATGCGAAAACGTCAGAACGAAGTGAAAAAATATTGCAATCATCACAAAAACACGCAGGCAAATACGCATTGGAAGCCAATAAGCAAAATAGTTCAAAATGCACTCTTCACAATTTCCACACAGTAACATGCTTCTCGCCAACGAGCATGAGATATTTGAAATACCTGCACACGGTAATCGCAAACAGGTCAGAAATAAAATGAATAACAAAACCAACCGTACACGCAACGACCAACAGCACACATGCGAAACAGGCGTTCAGGAATGCGAAACAAACGTGCAGGAGTGCGGCGAAACAGGAAAACGTGAAAAGTATCCTGCAAAATTACGGCGAGAAAAGTCAGTGAGAGCGGTGGGGCTCGAACCCACGCTGCACAAACTGTGCAGACATCGCCCTCGAAAAAAAAACTCACCAAAGGAGAAACATAACGAATACAAAACAGGCGCTCGAAAACCAAAAGTAAATTCCTGCAAAATATCAGTCAGTGAATGCTTGCGACAACATCAAAACGACGGGCAGCGGCACAGCCCGTCAGCCGGCCTACAAGAATGCCGTCTACGAAGAAATTTAAGTGCCGCCAGCAATACCCGAATGTTGCTGGCGGCGTCACACATATAGCAAAAACGAACGCGACCTGTAGAACAATGAAACACAACTCTGCAAGGAGGTTAGGATTTAACCGGAAATTAGTTAGCATGAAGGGGAAAAATGCATTCAGCAGTACAAAGCAGGACACAGCAAAAAACATTGTGAGGTGCGCCGCTAAACGAAAGCGTCAAGAATGAATGTGAGAGTCAACATCGAGATATCTCATATGTGAAATCAGCCAGCCGCGGCCCGCGTGGGTCTCACCGGTGAACCGATTTCGCCATGACATGACATGCGTTGCCATGTCATGTAGTTCCACAGTTCCAGAACAGGTGTAAAATGGGACAGAAGGGGACGGTGTGACACAGTATGGTTTCGGGTACTGTATGCGACAAAAGAAATTCCACCGTGTCGCAAACCCGTGCCATGTCAGCATGTTGCGAAAGTCTGGAACCAGTCGCATCGCATTTGTCGCGAGGAAGCCACACTTAAGGGCTTTTTGTGGTGCAGTTTTTTAATTTACCAATATATAAATCGAAACTGATCGCGTCGCTGATTGGCTTATCCAGCGTCTGCAAAACCACCTCGTTTTTGTCGTGCGATCCCTTTCCCTTGTCGTCCCATATTCATGGTGCCTATCTCAGGCGCTCGCACTTCTTATTGGCGGTTATGGGCGATCAGTCCAAAACATCTCATGTAAGCCACCCTGAAATATGTAGCACGTGCGCCTTCTATAATTATACAAAAACCCCGTGCTCCTTGTACGTGCACAGTCAGCTTATGGTATTTCGCGTGTGACCCATATTCATGGAGTTTATCTAATCTCATGGCTTCTCTGATTGGCGATCGGTCGGAAATATCTTTTATACGCCATCTGAAATCTGTCGCGCTTATAACTTCTGCATGAATATCCATAATTCGATACTACGCCCAGGAATATTCTATGCGTCTCTGATTGGCGGCAATGCTCCACCGATTTGTATAACTCTCCTGCTTGCCATCTTAAGGTGACCGGTGTGGACTGCAATATATAATTATATATGGGCGGTTACTCCCGATCTGACAGGGAAATCACACTGTTTCCGTAAAAAAGGGCCCCAAGGTGGACAGTTCTGGTAGTATCGTGTGCGTCGATGTCACTTTTTCCAGGAAAACCTGTTTCGCTCCTAGAAGGGAAACGCAGGACCTTGCAGCTTTTTTTGAAAAAGCTGCGAACCGTCGGTGTATAATGTTGAGTATAATCGGATCTGTTTGCGACACGACAAAAAAAATACACCTCGCGACACGAAAAAGGCGCTTCCCAACACCTTCCCACGCTCTCTAGCGCGTGCGACGCCCTTCTCAGCCGTCTCCACACAAAAGGCAAGAGCCTCCACAACATTGGAAGGGAGTTGCGTACCCTCCAAGGCTTTGCGAGCCTCATCCAACGCTGCCCCAGTAGCAACGTGAGCGCCATAGTGGTGCTTGACCTCGTCGAATTGCTTCCGGACGCCCTTGAACGAGTCCTTCTCCAACCCCGCGCGAGTTAGTTCTTGACGATCGCGGTTTCCAGGAAGCTCATCGTAGTCGACAGCGTCCAACCAAGGGCGCTTACGCGCCCCCCAACCGCCTGCAACGACTCCTCACGCAGGATAGACAACCTACTCGTAAAAGTGGCCATCTGTCGCATCAGCTTCTCCTGTGCCGGCACTAAAGGATCTCCATTTTCCAAGGCTCTAGCGGCCTCCACATACGACGCGTGCGCCTTCAAATCATCAACCTTCTGCTGGCAAGCGTTGACGTCGGTGAACCAATCCATGTCGATAATTCAAAAATAACAATATATATAAAAATTCGAACTGAAGAATAGTAAAAGTTACAGCACTGAAAAACTCCACAGAAATCCACAGTTAACGGCAACTGTCAAAACCGTTCAGGCCTCTTCAGGCCTCCGCTGATCAGAAAACCTCAGTTTTCCGATCAGCTCCAGATGACTGTCATACTGACAATCATCCTCCGCTGACCAGAAAACTCTCAGTTTTTTAAACTGGGAGTTCAGTACTGGGAGTTCAGTACTGGGAGTTTCATCCGTGGAGTCGCGTACGAATTTTCGACATCTCGGTTACACGAGCGCGTCAGTCGAGTCGATCTGTGAATTTCCCAAATTAATTTTTCAATTCTACATCTGCTGCATGTGGATGACGATGGCTGACGAACTCGACATTTCATAGCGAAACTCAACCACGAAATCTCGACCAAGCCCCCCCCCGTGGTCGAGATTTTCATAGCGAAACTCAACCGAGGTCCAAAAGTGTCTCACGTTACCAGACACGTCGGCTCACACGCTGTCGCAGACGTGTACAAAATATTCCTTCGCTAACCAAGTTTCGCTATGAAAAATCGAACTCAACCACAAAACTCGACCGTGGTCGAGATTTTCATAGCGAAACTCAACCGAGGTCTCAACCACGAAATTTCGGGTCTCACGATCAAAAATCCGAAACGAAGCGTCCGATCGAAAATTCTTTCCATCGTGTCCGCGCAACGCAGTGATGACACCTTGGTTTAAACCACGGTTTCCATTTCGTGGTTTAAACCATGAACTTCTCATAAAAGAGTTCTGGACCGCGAGTTTGAAGTATTTTAATTTGACATATATCGAACGTGTACTTTCTCTCTACAAAATTATACAGAGAGTTCTGCACCGCGAGATCGAATTATTCTTATTCAATATATATCGAACGTTTCTTTTCTTTTTAAAAAATTGTAAAAGAGTTCTGCACCGCGAGATTGAACTATTTCGATTCAACATGTATCGAACGTGCAGTTGCACTCTTTAATAATTTACATACTGAGAGTTCTGCACCGCGAGATTGAAATCTTTCAATTCGGCATGTATGGCATACTCCGGAACCGGAGTCTCTGAGCCGCGGCGATCGAGGATCGATGATTCGAGCATCGAGGTTTGTTACATTTTAGAAGCTCAGAGACTCCGGTCTTTTATGCCAAAAGCTCAAAACCTCTCTTCATTTTCGCTATCTCTTTTCTGCGGTTTCAAGGCGTCAGACTGGTGCTTAGCTATCGCAGTTTGCATAATGCTGTTGCCTCCAGAAGCGATATCCACGAATTTATTGTCCCAAGTCATACTGAAAACCCATATTTCCTTCGGTTAGGCCATATCGTGCAGTACAAGCCCAGGAAGAACCCTTCAAACGAGGGCGGTAGGACGAAAACATTTGATGAAAACGTGAACCGCGCTGCTCTATAGATGCTAGCTGGATGCTCGGGGACGCTTGAGGATGGGCGCGTTCGACAGGTACGAAGGCCCTCTTGAAGTCCCGCAAACAATATCGGTGATGTTCTGTGATGAACTTGGCCGTTTTTGACGTCCAGTTTCAGGTTTCGCTGCAATACATTCGCTGAGAACGTGAACTCCGCAGGTGTGTAGATGCTAGCTGGATGCTCGGGGACGCTTGAGGATGGGCGCGTTTGAAAGGTAAGAAGGCCCTCTTGAAGTCCCGCAAACAATACCGGTGATGTTCTGTGATGAACTTGGCCGTTTTTGACGTCCAGGTTCAGGTTTCGCTGCAATACATTCGCTGAGAACGTGAACTCCGCAGGTGTGTAGATGCTAGCTGGATGCTCGGGGACGCTTGAGGATGGGCGCGTTTGAAAGGTAAGAAGGCCCTCTTGAAGTCCCGCAAACAATATCGGTGATGTTCTGTGATGAACTTGGCCGTTTTTGACGTCCAGGTTCAGGTTTCGCTGCAATACATTCGTTGAGAACGTGAACTCCGCAGGTGTGTAGATGCTAGCTGGATGCTCGGGGACGCTTGAGGATGGGCGCGTTTGAAAGGTGAGACAGCCCTCTTGAAGTCCCGCACACAATACCGGTGATGTGCTGTGATGTATTGGGCCGTTTTTTGGCGTTTAGGTTTGGGTTTCGCTGCGAAACCATTGCTGAAAACGTGAACTCCGCAGGTCTGTAGATGATAGCTGGATGCTCGGGGACGGCTGATGATGGGCGCGTTTAAAAGGTGAGAGAGCCCTCTTGAAGCCCCGCAAACAATATCGGTGATGTTGTGTGATGTAGTTGGCCGTTTTTTACGGTATGTTACGGAGTTTCTTTCAGCATAGATATGCGTACACGCTAGTGTAAAAATATGCAGATCGGTGCAGGATCCTAGGCGGCCGCGGATCTAGGGTCACTTTGAAAGTTGCGGACAACCCCTTCGAAAGCAACATAGGTGTCCAGTGTTCCTAACTGCTTTTAACATCTGCCGGGTTTGGCAGACCTAAAATGGAAGGATCATAATGCACGATAACTATGATACCGAAGTTCAAGCGGAGCTAAGACTATGGAATGGTGGTTTATTGAGTGGTATTTATCTTATTACACACCTCAATAGATATGTTCATTCCACTTCAAAGTGTCTAAACCACTTCTAAGGTGAGTTCACTTAATCACAATGCATGAAAACTGTTCAAAAGCATCCTTGCTGCCTACCAAGTTTAGGAATAATATGAGGCCAGGCACAACTGTTGAACATATGTGACATATGTTGTTTGTAGGCTTCCCAGAGTGAGTGGTGTGAGAATATATATAATGTATTCAATAATGAAAATGATATTATGCTGAATGCGATCGCTCCGGGTTTTTTGCGGTTATTCCATATTCGAGGATGATAATAATATGTTGAGTAAGCAGCGTGCGCTCCGGGTTTTTCGTGGTGTTGATATTCCAGGTTTATAGCAGGTTTAGTAGAAGCACCTGAGTTGCATATATAGCGTGTTGCATGATAATAGTAGATTGAGTAAGCAGGGTGCGCTCCGGGTTTTTTGTGGTTTTGATATTCCAACTTAGGAAGTTTAGTAGGAGCACCTGAGCTGCATATATAGCGTGTAGACACAAGCTTTTGATGGTTCATTTCGGCGAGAAAATTGATATGCAAACATGTAATTTGAAATGCGATAATTGCAGGGCACAACCAAAGGGTATCAAGACGAAGAAGCGGCGGAGTGACATTCCAAAGGCTAGTGAAGGACAAGGTGGAAAGTACCGTAATACACGGCGTAGACAAAGTGCCTAGATGGGATCATAAGTTATCTCCAAGCGATTGACATATACATGTGAGAGCGGACCCTTACTTCATTTATATAATGACATTGGTAGGGTGGGAATGGCATCACTTTCAATAATATTGTTGTCTTATAACGGTTCCTTGACAAAAACTATTTTGCTTTGCGATTTGAATGGTTGAAAATAATTGAGTATTGCAAAAGTTATGTTAATTTGTATCAAATATTCTTGACCACAGTTTTTTTCTGCTGGTTTCTCTGTAATTCTGCGACTTTCATGGCCAATAAAAGGGAAAGTAAAGCACGAATCCAAAAAGTAACACTTTGTGTATACCTTAGAATACATGTCTACTGGAACCCTGAAATTTTTAGGCCATTTGAACAACCTTTTTTCGGGGCGTGACATAAAAGTCCAGAGCCTTCGGACTCCATGACAGTTACAAACCCTAAGTCATAACATCTAAATATATCCGATCCGAAGGCTCTGGCCCCCAGAGTAACTCGCGTCGGACTGAAGATGAAGGTTGAAGGTTCCGTTGTCTCTCGTCTGTGAGTTGCGAAATCTCAAATCAAGATCATTCATCATTTCATAGATCTGACATCTGAGGCAAGGGTGCCGTTTGGACGCGACGGCGTTTGGACGCGCCACTCGCGCCACACGGAACTGGCGCCACGCCGGCGCTTCGGCGCGGGCTTAGAAATTCAGCGCCGCGCCAGCGTTTTGGCGCGCTGGCGCCCCCCCCCTCAAAACCCGCGCTGCGCTGGCGCTTGGCGCGATTAGCTTCAATGTCGGGCCACGCCTGCGCCACGGCACGACGCCAGCGCCAAAGTCCGTCGAACTCGATATGGCGACCTACAGTAGGACCTTGGCGAGCGACCGACGGTCCGCGACTCAACGTCCAAAACTCAAAACGACGGATCCAAATTTCTAATTTGCAACCAAACTGAGTCGCTCACGAAGTCACGATGCTGAGCACTAAAGCTCTACAATTTTCTGCGACGGTATGACCGGTGACATGATATGATATGACACCTGAACTCGAGAAAATCGAGAAAATCGAGAAACTTGTCGCACCGACGCGCTGGCGCCGAACGCGTAAATTCTCGCGCCACGCCGGCGCTTTGGCGCGGGCTCATAAATTCAGCGTCACGCCAGCGCTTCGGCGCGATGGCGCCACCCCTCCAAATCTCGCGCCACGCCGTCGCGAAAATGAAAAAAGCCAATCGGCACCCTTGATCTGAGGCATCTTACATCTTTGTTCTTTCATCTTAGATCTTTGATCTTATTAGATATTACATCTGGAAGTGAACACCCTGCTGAAATCTATAAGCAGCCCTGACTGGAAGTCCTAGTGCAGGCCCCTATGACAGATATCTAGGTAGCCAAATCTGGGCTGATGACTGACTCGTAAGTTCGTGCCGTGACACACCGAGTGTCACAGGTAGCTAGGTCAGAGACCGTTCCGACTCCGAGACCGTTCCGGGTATATCTAGCTTAGGGTTTATTTTCTCCAGGGAGTTTTTAATCTATATTGGTTCCAGGGTTGTCTAATATCCGTGAACCGGGATATTCCAGTAGGTCGTGGACCCATTCCACGCTATTTTCCACAGCTAATTTGGCCATGATTGGCTAAAACACTAAGGCCTTCCAGAGATTTCGCGATTTTTTTTGCGAAATTTGGGTATCTAAAAAAACAGAAAATTTTGAAGAAATATAGGCTGCAAATTTTTGTGCCCTCGAAATTTAGGGGGGGGATTCGAAATTTGGTAAATTTTGAATTTTGAGTGGTCACTGTATCATCCAAGATCCAACCGTTTCGCACACCATTGGGATTCGGCCGTCGTATTGATGCAGCACAACGAGACACCTTCAACAACATTGACGACAATTGCCAAGCCCTGATATCCCCTAATCTGATTACACGCAATACGCACACTAGAATGCCCGAGAGCCCGACAGTTTAGTATTCCTTGTAGCAGGTAGCTATGGCACCGACGGCGCGAGAATGAGCCTGAGTTAACTGTGTTAGAGGAACGTGCCGCTCGAAAGGAGAGTCAGCCGGTAGTAAACGTTTTCGAATTTCGATACGTTTAAGAGCAGCCGCTACGACAATGTCGCGAACTTGTGCACAACGTGTCCCTATAAAGCACGACTATCTAGTCCCTACTACTATATAGTCTCACTCATTGTCAGTACCTCTAGGGTACAAGCTCAGCACTACATATATTGTCGTATGGTACTGCACAGCCATTATAACATCTGTCTCTTCACAAAGTTCAAAAAATTTGGTAAATATGCTTAGCTTCACCTATGCAAGCTCTTTTTCTCAACATGTAAAAGACTGCAGGATACAGTTCTGACGCTAGTCGTTAAGTGCAACTTCAAGAAAAGCACAGCTTCACATATAAGAGAATACCATAAACCACAAATAATTGTATCATATAACACTGCTGTTTTCGCGGTCTGAGCAAGAACTCTCTTCAGGAACTCATTGTTACGAAGGCAAAACAAAAATGAGCGTCTGCTTGGCAACGCCGCCCTATATGCTACAGTCGCTATCTCCAGACATAATGTAACACCCAACCGTACTTCCGTACCTCGTCACTAGCTATCTCGTTGTTATGACTACTTGCTATATCGTTCTCGCGTATTGTGCTGCGCGCGTCATATGTTCGTCACAGGGACTATTGTCCCAGGTGTCACAACCCGGCTGTGGTACACGACAAGCCGTAGTTTGTGACAGCTGTCGCGAACTTGTGCACAACGTGTCCCTATAAAGCACGACTATCTAGTCCCTACTGCTATATAGTCTCACTCATTGTCAGTACCTCTAGGGTACAAGCTCAACACTACATATATTGTCGTATGGTACTGCACAGCCAGTATAACAACTGTCTCTTCACAAAGTTCAAAAAAATGGTAAATATGCTTAGCTTCACCTATGCAAGCTCTTTTTCTCAACATCCCCCATCTGTAGCTGCTGCTAGTAGCACAGACATCAGATAAGAGCTTGCTCAACATCTTCTGTCGTAGCACCATCCAGCGCGAACTTGCCCATGCTGAAAGTGAACATGTCAACTCCAGTAGCCTCTCCACCACGTAACATCTTTGCACGTGTCAAAGGGTTTCGAAGCACCATCACCCTCATACATCTTCTTCCAATGGGCCCATGCTCCAGATGTCCAATCACATGCAAACGTCCAGCATGACACAGTTTGCGAAAGTACTGCGCCCTGCTCTCAGTCATATATGCCATGTAGTGTGATGGCACGTGGATACAAGCCACTACTCTGCTGGCCAGTACTGCCAATGGCAATGCAATATCCAGTACAACAAACCAAGGTGACGTTATTACCGCGTCACACACTCCATATTTCTCCTTCCAAGCACGATAGTTGCCCGGCTGCAGTGCATTGAGGGCCTCAGGTCATCCCAACTGCGGATTCCAGTCGTTGTTCATAACCTCCAAGTGAGGCCACTCCAGTGACATCACCTTGCCAATCACACCTGTACCAGCCCACAGGTCCCAGACTTGTGTGATCTTCTTCCAGCTCACCTCGTGCGCTAGGCGCTTCACTTCCTGAGGAACCGTCATAACCAGCTCCAGGCCCCAATCCAGTTGGCTGGCCGTCTTCACGTGGGCTCTGTTCAACTGAGTAACGCCCCCCCTCTTCTGCACCTCCTCCAAGCTCATGGCGTGCACAGTGGCTGCCTTGCGTAGGCTTCTCGCACGAGCGTGCTGCTCTGAACACTTTCGGCTCAAAATGGTGCGGTGACCGTCATGCCAATGCCCTGACATCAAGTCTGTGATCGCCCTGCTCAGTTCTTCCTGGTTTCCCCATGCCACTCGGTCTGGGAGATCCCCCATGGTCCCCTCTTTCCTGACAATCTGTCGCGATGTGAGCGCCTGCCATGGCTGCTCACGGCCCAACCTCACTGCCCGGCGCGGACCCACGTCAGCAGGCAGTAATATTGTGATGTCCGCTCCCAGTTTTCCTTCAGCTGCAGTTCCATGGCAGCCATTCGTTCTCTCCACGATGGATATGCCCACCTCGGCGGAGGCTGCCACCACTGCTGTCCCGCCCAGGCACTTGGGACATTACCAGTCTCCTTCGGGCACTTTGTCCAGCGCTGGCTCCAGACACCAAATGTGATAACCACGATTACACGTGTCACTTAACAGCATAGATGCCTCGCCATCCGTCCTCATGCACTTCTCACACGCAAGATGTTTGCTGGGAATGGCTGCGCTGCAGTCGTATTGGTCCTTCACCTGCAAGTGGCATGGTGCAATGCTTTGCACCGTGCTCTTTTCTCGAAGCTTAGTGCTGTCTTCCAGCACCACCACCCCGTCCTTCTGCACCTTGACCAGCTTCAGAATGGCTGGTTTGGTGGCCACCTCCATGCCAGAGTGTGGTTGTTGTCGTATATACACGAAGTCGCCCGCCTTGAACTGATGCGGCTTCGGCTCGTAGCTGCCACTCGAGGTTGGCATAATAGATGTTATGCTATATATTATAGCATAACATATATATATCGTACAAAAGGGTATCACGGTGTTGAGCGATCTCCAGGTTGCATCCTTCGTGCACCATGAGCTTCTTCACGATAGTCGCTCGCTGCAGCAAATCCTCAGCCAGGGTTCGCTCGTCCTGTTTCTCAAAGTCCAGCTCCGGTCGCGCACGAAGGTCTGGTGGAACGGTAGCCTCTTGTGCGAACAGCAGCGTGAAAGGTGCAACTCCAGTCGACTGTTGCTTGGCTGCGTTGTAGCTGAGTACACGTGACCAGAGCAACTCATCCCACTCGAAGTCCAGGCCCTTGTCGAGGGCCATCTTCTTGAAGCAGAACTTGATGGTGCGCACCACCCGCTCGGTCAAGCCATTGCTCTCTGGGGAACCTGGTGAGGTGACTCTTCGGTCAATGAGGCACTGCCTGCACGGTGTGGCGAAGTCGCCCTCAAATTCGGTACCCCCATCCACGACGAGGCATTCCGCTGGTGCCCCAAACATTGACAGGACGTGATTGCGAAACGCGTTGGCGATGGTGGAGGCTTCCTTGTTGGGAATCGGCACACACACAATGAACCGCGTGTAATGCTCTGTCATGACCAAGACACGATGGTTCCCAACCCTCGTGACACGTTTCGTGGGCCAAGCCAAGGCCAGGGACCAGCGGCACATGACGGACTTGATCTCCAGCGGCGTGAGCATCGCCTCCTCCCGAGCGTAGTGAGTCTTCACCCTCTGGCAGGTCTCACACTGTGTAACCACCGCCCTGACATCCTGCTTCATGCCCACCCAATAATGGCGTTGCCATAATAGATTCAATGCCCGCCTGACGCCCCAGTGGCCAGTCCTCTCGTGATACTCACGTACAAGCTGAAGCCTGTCGCCGGGCTTAGGCACCAGCAGCTCCTTGCCACTGATGGTGATCATATACAGCTCGCCCATGAGCCCACCCCACCTGTGACGAGCAGCCCTCTTCCTGACTCTGTGGTAGTCCTCCTTGGGGATTTCCACTGAGCCTCCGGCCTTTATCCACGCGAGACATAGCTCGTCCTCGTGTACTGTATGTCAGGGTACTTCTCCCGGAGTGTCTCTTGCTGGGTCACGTTGGCCATCATGGCGACCAGTCTCGTCGTGTCTGGCAGCCTGGGCAGCCTCATCTCTTTCTCCTTCGCTGCTGGTGCCCACTCGGGCGCTGAGTTCACTTCCACAGGTTTGCCCCCAGGCCTCGAAAAGGCTTGGCGGTGTCGCGCCTTGTGACCCGCGGCCTTCATGGAGGTGAGCTTCCACTGCCGGCGACGTGGAACTGCGTCCGCGGTGCCCAAGCCTTGAGTACCTTTCTGCCCCTGACTGCACATGTGTTGCAGTCGGTGCTCCCAATCCTGATGACTAAGGCGTCGGGCGACTTGTTGAGTGTAGTCGTTGGACCTGGTGACCCACTCCGCTAGCTGCGCTTGCACCGGCTCCGGTGCCAGTCCTGAGACGGCTGTTGCCTTAGCAGACCCCACAATGGGTATGGCAGCTAACGCGCCATGCTCCTCCCCCTCACTCTCCTGGCTCTTCGGCAACTTGGTCGTGCTGACCTCCGCAACTGCGTACAACAGCTCCATTGCTCTGCGATCCATGGCGAGGCCAAGTATCCCAGCCAGCTCTCCATCACTCATGCCCTGAGTCATGCGCAACTCACTCGCGCTGTACCCCATGGCAATGGCCTTCTCGTCCAGGTTGACCTCTCTGGTCTCTCCTTCCTCCTCGGCGTCATCCCTCCTTACCACCGTACCTGCACGTGGGGCACGAAAGGCTCGGGAGTTCTGCGTCGCCAGGATGGTGGGCAGTACTCGCATAGGTCAGCGGGCTGGCAGCACTCCAGATACTCGTCGTGTCGTCGATGGTGTCGGGCACCCGCTCCTCGGCGACAGCGAAGGAGAAGGCGGAGACGGCGTCGTAGAGCTCCGGCTTGCCGTCTGCAATGTAGCAGACGGCGTCGAAACGAGCGGGGTCGTTGCTCTCCATGGCGTGCTGGAATAACGTGGCGAAGACGTCGTGCTCGCTGTCCGTAAAGCCGTGTGCGCCAACATGTCCACGTGGCCCGCCGTTCGGGCAGTCCCGACGCCAATGCTTCTCCGCCGTAGCGGAGCATGTAGGGTTCCCGCACAATGGAACGAACGTACCGGCGGGTTTGTGGAAAGCCACCTTCTTCGAAGGCTTCCCACGGAAGTTCTGCGGGAAGTTGCTGTGCTCGGAAAGTGGCGTCGCTGCGAAGCGGCTGCCGTCACCATGCCCACCTCGTCCGATGGCGTTCTTCTTGTCGTTGCGGGTCGTGAAACCTTTGGTGTCGTCGATACTGTTGTGAATGGCCTTGATCTCCTTCTTCATGTCGAAGAGCTAGTCACGGAGCTCGCTGAAGACGGTCTTGAAGTCTTCGTCGTCGTGCTGTCCAGTCAGGGCGAGGGCGGATTGCCTCCGCGCAGCAGCCGGGACGTGCGAGTCCGTCCCGTTTTGTGCGTAGCACTCATGGGTCCATTGCTGAATGATGACAAGGGACTCCGCCGCACGCTGGTCGTGTAACAGGAGCCGGTTGACAACCGGGGCAAAGAAAACTGGGTCGAGGGACTTGATAAACAGGGACTTGACCTCCATGTCGTCGAGGGTGCTCTTCCGCCGAGCAGACCGAAGAGCGGCGTTGAAGGCGGCGATAGTCCGCGACGGGTCGAACTGGGTGATCTTGATGGCCAGAAGGTCTGCGGTGCCCTGAAAGGGTCCGCCGGAATCCAGAAGCATTCTGTCGATCTCCAGCAACACCCGTTTCCCATCAAACGGGCGTGCCTCCACCGAAGACTCCATCCAGTCTGCCGCGGGTGACACCGGAGCGACAATGTACTCCAGTGTCGAAAACAGTAGCTTGTTCGCCTCAGCGCGAACGGGCAGGGTGGCATCTTCCAGGTCGAACAGAGAAGAAAACGCGGCCTCCTCAGTGACGAAAATGTCCCGTAGCGCCTGAACCAGACTGGCGAAAACGGAGCTGACGTTCGATTCCGTACCACCAAAACGTCCATGTTTGTCGTCGTACACCTTCTTGATGACGAGCTTGGCGGCACGCTCGTCGAAAGATTCCTTCGCCAGACGTCGGACCGCGTCGAGGAACATCGCCCCCGCCGATTGGGCAGCTGGCGCAGCCGCAACCGTAGGAGTGGCTGGTGTAGTCGCATGTCTGGCTGCGGCATCGTCGAAAATGGTAACTAGGGAGCGGCGTGCGGCCGCGGTGTGAGATCTCGTAGAAGTGTCCATGATGAAATGACTACAGAGACAAGGTGAGGTGGATAATGCGAGGCGAGGTTTACAGTCCGGGCGACGGCTTGCAAGTTGCGGCGGGTCGTCGAGGATAAATCGGGGAAACAGCAAATAATACGCGGTCGTGTGGGACGAAAGGATGTGATCAATGCTGGACGGTGTACTAGTGACCAGAAACAACAAAATCCAGCCCAACGATACTGCACGGAAAATAAGATGCCATAACACGCGTCCCCATCATGTCCAATCAACCGCGCGTCCGTAACTGAGCCATACCGCCCATACCGAAAACCTTTCTAACGCGGGTTCCTCACCCCATCTCAAGCGTCGGTGCTTAGCCACTCATGGCCAATTTCGTTGTGTAAAATTAAGAGTGCGTGGGACCAAACCTGCTGAATATATCAGCTTGACTGTATATTCACTGTGAGTGATAATCAGAATAGACTTCCCGTTATATGTTCGGGGTCTAGGGTTCCGGGACCGGTGACAGTCATACACCCTAACTATAGGAATGACAGTCGGGGCGTCACTTCCAGCATTTTCATCGTGCTACCAGTGTTAGTCACTTCCTAAGCCAGATCATTATCCGACACAAATATCTAGCCCCTTGAAACGTTCCCGAACGCGCCCGAGCAGGACTACGGCGCTTGTATGACCCGGTCTTCTATTTTCAGCGTAAATGTAAATATTAATATGTAATATGTAATATTTACTAAGATGGCGGGGGGCATTTCTTTGACTTCTTGATATCTACGTCTATCACCGTCGTCTCTTGCTGGAGGATCAATACTCTTCGTAGATGGCGGCACTTTTTCCACCCTTCGTGTTTCTCCTCTCAATAGTTGTACGCACGTAAGCGCATGTGCCTATGTGTCTTCTTCGATGTTGGACCTTGTTGGAATGTGGTCCAACCGGTTCTTAGCGCACGATGGGATTCAGCACCTTTTCTTTCATGAGAGTGCACATCGTTCCCATGGCGATTACGTATGGACTGCCCCGCCGTGTCGCAATAAGCTCCACTGCTGGCCGAGAAGATTTTTCAAAACACACTGTGAAACTATGACCGAAGATGGCGCGCCGTGACGAGTTCACGAGATGCCCTTGCACGATGCTGTCTTTTAAGAATGAGAAAATCACCGTACTATTGAATAATGAAAACACATGTACACCATGCGATATACCGGCATGCATATCCTGACAATATCCATGACCTCGTTACCATCCATGATGATCGACAACTCTTGTGGCTAGTGCTCCGCGATGACCGTGACTAGGAGTGTCACAATATCTCTCGAAGCACACCAGGTATATCTGTGTATCTTACAAAACCAAAGATAAAATGAAAAAGAAAAAACCACGCCCTTCGGGCTTATGAGTATATTAATTTCCCCGGCCCTACTCAAGAACTTGCAGGCGCTCAGAGTTGACCACCATATCATATGATGATACGCAACCTCAACTAAATTGCTCGCTTTGGCATAAAGTTTCACATAAAAGCCTTGTGTGTGCGCCTTGTGCGTCCTAGGTGGGATCGGCAAATGTCGCGTTACACAGCTTTGGGAAAGCATCTGCCTTGCTCAACACTGCGATCTTTTTGGTGTGCGAGATGTATCCCTGCACAAACATCACCCCCAGATCATCAATATCACCAATTCACTTGATAGATTGTGGAGATACCATGCCACTTTAAGATACTAGTCGCATCATTTGAGGAAAAATAACACCTCGGTTTGTGTACATAGGGTCGGCCACTCCACAATTCAGCTCTCTGCGAAAGATAGCGACAAGGGATACCTTCACCATACAATTTTTACAAAAACACCAACATGCCACTTAAGTAAACAAGAGGTCGTTCTTAGAACTTTAGGACCACTTATTTGATACCAGCACTGGTTTGTGTATCCAACAGGCCTACTCGCGTTGACAATGTTCGGTCCAAGATATAATACTTTTTGACTCAATGAGAGCCACGTACCTGAAAAGCCTGCTTACCTTAAACATGCTTTCAGTCAACACTGCATTTAGGTTGTGCACCGCGCAGGCACGCTCACCTTCACATACTTTCGATGGATTAGATTGGCCAGGATGCACTCCACTTCCTCAATATCAATTTCCACACCGACGCACTTCAATCCCACTTGAAGCAGCTCGAGAGGCAACTGCAAGAAGTGCCCAGAGCATCCGTTGGTGAGCTCAGGCCAATGGAGAATAAATCGTGTTTGAAACAAAATCAGCCTTCGAAGGCACTATGGCCTGTAAATTGATAATACACATCACGAAACCTAAAACCTACCAAGATATAAGCGAAGAAAACAGTGCTTCTACCTCGCGCAAATAGTGCCCTATACCTGCAGACTATTGAGCAGACCTTCTTCCTCAATGGCCTTAGGACCGGGCTATTGGATGGGCCTTATACCTGCAGACTATTGACGGAGACCTTCTTCCTCAATGGCCTTAGGACCGGGCTATAGGATGGGCCTTATACCTGCGAACTATTGACGAGACCTACTTCCTCAGACATAGGACCGGGCAATAGGATGGGCCTTATACCTGCAGACTATTGAGCAGACCTTCTTCCTCAAAGGCCTTAGGACCGGGATATTGGATGGGCCTTATACTTTCAGACTATTGAGCAAACCATCTTCCGCAAGGGCCTTAGGACCGGAGCTGTGGATGGGCCTTATCTACGGACAATGAGCCGGACCTACTTCCTCAAGGCCTTAGGACCGGGCTATAGAATGGGGCTTATACCTGCAGACTATTCGAAGCTGACCTACTTCCTCAAGGGCCTTAGGACCGGGCTATAGGATGGGCCTTATACCTGCGGACTATTGAGCAGACCTTCTTCCTCAAGGCCTTAGGTCCGGGCCATAGGATGGGCCTTATACACCATGAACTATTGAGCAAACCTTCTTCCTCAAGGGCCTTAGGACGGGCTATAGGATGAGCCTTATACACGGACTATTGACGAGGCCTACTTCCTCCAAGGGCCTTAGGTCCGGGCTATAGGAGGTGCTGTATACCTGTAGACTATTGAGCAGACCTTCTTCCTCAAGGGCCTTAGGACCGGGCTACGGAGGTGCCGTGTGCCTGTAGACTATTGAGCAGATCTACTTCCTCAAGGGCCTTAGGACCGGGCTATGGGATGGGCCTTATACCTACAAACTATTGAGCAGATCCACTTCCTCAAGGGCCTTCGGACCGGGCTATAGGATAGGCCTTATACCTTCCAGACTATTAAGCAGACCTACTTCCTCAAGGGCCTCAGGAACCGGGCTATAGGATGGGCCTTTTACTGCCAGAGACTATTGAGCAGACCTACTTCCTCAAAGGGCCTTAGGACCGGGCTATAGGATGGGCCTTATGCCTGCGGACTATTGAGCAGACCTTCTTCCTCAGGGAGCCTTAGGTCCGGGCTATAGAGATGGGCCTTATACCTGCAGACTATTGAGCAAACCTTCTTCCTCAAAGGGCCTTAGGACCGGGCTATAGGATGGGCCTTATACTGCGGACTATAAGCAGGCCCTACTTCCTCAAGGAGCCTTAGGTCCGAGGCTATAGGAGGTGCTGTATACCTGTAGACTATTGAAGCAGACCTTCTTCCTCAAGGGCCTTAGGACCGAGGGCTACGGAGGTGCCGTGTGCTGTAGACTGTGGCTTGAATCTACTTCCTCCAAGGGCCTTAGGACCGGGCTATGGGATAATTTATACCTACAAACTATTGAGCAGATCCGCTTCCTCAGGGCCTTCGGACCGGGCTATAGGATCGTGCCTTATACCTTCAGACTATTAAGCAGACCTACTTCCTCAGGGCCTCGGGAACCGGGCTATAGGATGGGCCTTTTTACTGCGGACTATTGAGCAGACTGCCCTTCCCTCAAGGGCCTTAGGACCGGGCTATAAATGGGCCTTATACCTGCAGACTATTGAGCAGACTTTCTTCCTCAATGGCCTTAGGACCGGGCTATTGGATGGGCCTTATACCTGCAGACTATTGAGCAGACCTACTTCCTCAAGGGCCTTAGGACCAGGCTATGGGAGGTGCCGTATACCTGCAGACTATTGAGCAGATCTATTTCCTCCTGGGCCTGATCCTTAGGACCGGGCTATAGGATGGGAGTTATCGAATGTAAGCAATGGCATTAGCTGGCTGCGAAGGCCTAATCGCTCGCGCACATGAGACCCTGTTATGCCCTATTGCCTATTAGAAAGCGCCTCCAGATAGGTACTTCCAGGCGGACCTGTATACGACTTAGACCGCGAGTCCAGTCGAAGGAGCCAAGCGCACTCAGATCTTTGGGAGACCGAAGACAAGTGGTAAATAGGGGCGCTCGGTGGAGAACTCGTGCAAAAGTCGCACCTGATGAGCTTTGGTAGGGTTTAGCTCTTTATTAATAAGGGAGATCTTCTTGAATAAAGTGCGATGCACCGATGGCCGCAGTCTCTCCAAGACCAGATAGGTGCCCGTTCTGCGACATGATGAGTTCTTTCAGCGTATCGCAGATGAAACGGACTGGAAGGCTACAGCGCATGGAGATAGATACTCTCACATACTCAGCCTCCTTTTTTGAGGCGCTGCCAGAGCTGCCCAAACGTATGGCGGGGCAGGAGAAGGAAGCACGCACCGGAAGAAAGCTTCCTGGTGCGTTTCCAGTGCTTCATCTAACAACCGTACGTTCCCCGTGCGCATGGCCTGCACCACCTGCAGGGCCGCGCTCCCGCCTCGAACACGGGTTAGCCTCGATGGATGGCCTTGCCGCGTCTCGAACCTGAGAAGAGCATCAGGAAGGACTGCCCCCTCCCTGCGCGTTCTCGGTTTGCTCCGAAGAGCATGGTGCCCATTGCACAAGAGTCAGGCGTATTTCTGAGACTTGGATTATCGACGACCACTCGCGAGACTTCCGAGCAGCGTGTGGAGCGAGTTCTGGCAACCCTTCGCGGCGTGCCCGTCAGTGCGCAATAAAAGAGCCCCCACCCGCCGTCATGCAAGGGATCGGCTGCCCATGCTGTTGGCACGGAAACACAGGACTAAGGCTGCTGGGCTTTGTGCGCCAGCAGTCGACTGCTCGATGCTGAGGACTCGTGCTCTATTCACGGCGAGGCGCCCATGGCGTGTCACCTGACTGCGATCGAAGCAAGGGAGCCGGTGACGTGTTCACGACGTGGTGACTCAGACCGCGTCAGGACTTATGAACAATCAAGAGAAGCAGCGGATAACGTGTCCGTGCCGCGGATCTCGCGTGATTTTCCAAGAAGCTTCTTGGGAGCGAGAGACTCACTGGAACATATTCCGGCAGTTGATGTTGCTCGAGCAGGCCGGCCCGAGGAAGAGAGCCCAACAGCAGTTTGACGGGAACCAGGTATTGCAAGATGAGGCGCTTATTGGCGACGCTGGCCTTGTGGCAGTGTTGGAGGGCATAGCTCAGCTCTTGCTCCGCCCTCTGAAACTCTTCGTTGAATAGGGACAAGCTGCCAACATAAAACTGCACGGCCACCCCGAACTTGAGCACTGCGCGGCAGCCAGGTGTATACAGCTCCTGCATCTCCTTGTTCGCTAAGAAGATGAGGATGAAAAAGGGTTCGGCAATACTGCGGTGGGTGAAATAAGCATGCGCGAGCAGTGCACTACCGTGATTGTGGAAGATGCGACAGGTGATCGCGAATACGACGGAGCGCGTTTCCCAAGTCACCCGGTTTCCACCTAGTAAACCCTAGATCCATACAGTTCTCACGCCTGAAACTCGGAAGGATGCGACCTTGCGAGCAAGCAACTTGAAGCAGTGTGTGACATGAAGCGAAGCTCGATTTGACTCGTGGGACTCGACATCTCTTGGGGTGATCGGGTACGCACTTTGTAGGTCACTCTGTGACTCACAGGGAAATTCTCGAAGGGAATCACTTGCGGCGACTCCACGGCCTTGATCAAGTTTTTGCATAGTTGCAACGTGTTCAGAGAAAAATATATCTTGAAGAGCTGAGTGACGACGTACAGCGTGGCCCTCTTCTTCTCTCGATTACCAGCGCCCTGCGAATCAGTTCGCCGAAAGTTGGCGTTGAGATAGTGACCGATACAAGAAGATGCGTGCTCTCGCGACCGCAGAACCAAACTTGCCTCATCTGTGAAGTGATCAGTAGGGAAGGTCACTGGCTCACGAATGGTCTGCAACATGGAGAGCGCCTAGTCACACCTGCAGGGTGTCGCGAAATACTTTCATGAGCTTGTTGCCCACGTCTTTCAGTTTGTCCGGCCTCTCGTTTGGATTTCGTTTCAGTTGAGTATGCTTGTCTGCCATCGCCGCGACGACTCGCATATTCCAAATGAGCGTAAACAGTGGACCACATACCCATGCGCTCGCCGCTTGCTTATATTCCTTAACAAACCCCGATACCGCGCTGCAAATACTTGTGTAGGCATCCGGAAAGCGTTTCTGCTGCAGCGCGCAGAGACACTGGCAAAAAGCAAGCATTACTTCAGGCATGAAACCATCACCTGCAATATGAAAAAGATCGACTTCGTCAGGGGCCAGAGACACCACGCTGGAGTGCAGTAGTGCCCCCGTGACTTCGGGGAAGATACGGTCAGTCAGTTTCCACCCACCTGCACTGACAATGTTTTCACACATTTGGCCAAGGTTCACGCGATTGCTTGGCTGAAGGGCACCGGCGACTGCATTTTTGGCCTTCAAGGAATCCACGCGAATAAGTTGGGACAATGCCTGCGAGTTCTGTTGTGACACTGCCCGGTTTACTTCTGCAAGATACGCTTGTAGGGAAGATCCCATGGTTTCCAAGTTGCAAAGTTGTAAAACAGATTTCTGCAGCACGACCAGTACTTGGAAGGAAAATAATCCGAGAAAATCACATAGGTCTTTTAAACGGACAGAAAGACGGCCAACTTGCGTTGGGTATAAAAAGTGTCCTCAATCATTAACTTCTTGCTGCGCGGCTTGTTGCTTGTCGTTTACAGTAGAGCCCTACTCGTTTTTGGGGGTTTCCATTTGAATTATTATTATTTGTTAGACCGTCGCGTGGGAACTCAACAACAGTGATACTGTTGATCCTGCGGATTCCCCGTAAATCGGATGACCGCCCAGTCACCTTGTCCGATCCGCTCCCGTTGGGTAGGAATGGCGAGAAAAAGAGCGGAAAGTAAGGCGAAGCAACAAGGCACCACTCCAGCGTCGCCTCTCCGCCAACACTCACAACCCCCGCCTCTTGACGCCTTTTCACCCCAACTCTCAAACTCGAGCCAACAGAAATTAATAATCAAATTACTCATACAAATACCCGCACGAATGATTGTGCCGCATTCAGCTCCATGTATTCTTTCGTCGAGACTTTCTCTACCTGCCTTGAGGATGGCATTCCCAAGACTTGCCACACTTTCATATAATGTCTAGCAATCCTCTCTGTTTTCCAATACGCCTTGCTGAGATTCAGTAGTTCAATATCACGTATGACGTATGACAGTGACAGTGACAGTGACAGTACAGTGACTTCCTACCTGTACTCAGTAGTTCGACTTCGGTAGCTTAGACTGTGACACACGATATGATTGCCTAGTGACGGCCTCAGAGCTTAGATAGCCTGAGAGTCGTGTATTCATTTTCTATCTTTTGATATACCCGATTGCCTCGCTCAAACCCTACGGCGTTCAGCGTTTTTGACGGAGATGCCAACTTTCCCCCCATAGGGAGGGAGCAGTGGTGCACCTTTCTGTCACCCCTCGCCTGGCTGTCACTTGCAGTGCTGTGACTGTGTCACCGGCTCCCGAACTCTAAAGTCTCTACAACATTTGTTATTATCAACTTTAGACCTCACCAGCTCGACACGACTGCCTTTTCTGCTTCACAGTGACAGTCAATATATAGACATATATCTCCTGTTCTATAAGGTTATAGCCCACGCACCTTCAGTGTGAGCTTGGTTTTTGTTCTCTAGTTCGCTTCGCGCCCTGCGACTCTATTCGACATCTATTCGACATCCCGACATCAGCGCCGGACCGACTTACCTCAGCACCGGCCGACACAACATTGTGCCGCCTCCCAAAATTTATTCGACATCTACCACCGTTTTTTTGCTGCACACTCAGTGTGCTCAATTTCACCGCTGGACAAACGTTACTTTATTCCCGCAATGGCCTCTACCCGACGTGAAGGTCTTGGTTCGGCTCTGCGTGCTGCCCGCACGCGGGGAGGCTCCACCCCGTCACCTTCGCCCTCAGGATCACAGAGCACTCCTGTTTCATCCCGTGGACGCCGTAGGATTGTAGGGACATCATCATTACGGTCTAAGCCGACATCCACGGTCGACGCCCCGACGGCTTTCGACTATTTCAACGACCCCGACGTGTTGGGGACCACGCCCGTGGAGGAGGGCCGCGAGGACGAGTACATCGAACAGCTGGCTTACGCTTTTCAGTACGGCAGCGACCTCCTGTCCTTCCTCAAGTCCACTGGTCTCAAAATGCCCGCTGGCTTCACTCTGGACACTGCGACTGCCGACGTTGACTTCAACGCCCTGCTTTCCGGATTGGCCCATGTGCTGTACCCCGTGTCTTACCACGAGACAGCGAAGCTTCTCGACCTGGAGCATGACCACGAGTTCTACCACGTGACCGTCAACGAGCTCCTCTTCACCATTTTGCCCCACCCACTTCGTGGTAACGCTCTTAGCGTGTATCACGAGTGTGCCCGCCACCACCCCGCTGACGGCCGCTACGCACTGCAGCGGCTGCGCTACGAGGTCGAGGGCGTGCCCGACTCCGACGGCATGCGTTTCTGGACCCAGCTGCGGGCGGTTGTGCTCACCGAGATCGAGGACCCCGCCCCACAGCTTGCCCTGATTCGACGCCTTGGTGACCGCCATCAAAAGCTCAAGCCCAACTACACCGACTCGGACCGCGTTGCGGACCTTTGGCATGTGCTGTCCGAGTCCGCCAAGAAATCACCGTACGTAGCCCCCCTTTACTTGGTTGTGCTACGGGAGTTGCGGGCGGGTGCCATGTTCACATTTGCCCGCCTTGCGCTCCGCATCCGACTTGCATTTCGGGACGAGAGCCCCCTCGCCACACTCTCTCCCTCTTCCACCGCTTCCGACCTTCCGCCCGAGGGTTCCGGCTACCGCCCCAAGGGTGACAGCCAGAAGCCCCCTCATCACGCTCCTCGCCCCGTTGCCATGGCCCTCCGAGCGCAGAAGCAATCCTTGGCGCCCTTGGAGGGCAAGTGGGTGGCCGACACCCCCAACTCGCTCTACCGCAAGTGGTCGGGTACTGGGTTCCCCTGCACCGTGTGCTTCCGTCTCTGGAACGTCACGGACGCTCATCCCGACACGCGTGGAGCGTGTCCCTGGGTATGCATCGAAGCCTTCGCCAACGACAGACACTTGGAGATGTCTAAACCGGCCGCCCCCCGCCCGTCCCTCGACGCATCCGCTGCTGTGCTGTCGTTGCCACCGCCCGCAGTTGACACACCTGCCCCGCCTGTTGAGGGCCCGACGGCTGCTGCATTCCATTCCGTGCGGCTCACTGAGCTCGCACCTGGTGATGGCGACGCGATCGACCCCGCCGGCACCGGCTCTCTGGTGGTGCCTGCGGAGGATGCGGACGCCTTCCCGCCGCCCGATGGACCTCAAGAGCCTGCCTGCTACGGAGCCGCACTTGACGATGAGGACGGCACCGACTGGCCGGCCTTCCGCTCTTCACCGGTTTGGTTACCCAAGTACTCCGGTGTCACCGGCGATGAGCATGACAACACCACAAAACCCTAAGGATCGAACTAGAGATGTGAATGCGACTAGCGCCAATGCATGGAATTGCTTCTAGCTAGGTTGAAAAAGCCCTCTTTGAGTTACATTTAACATCTCTTTTAGCCGCCTGTCCGGGTGTACCGGCTGGCCCTGCAGTGCACCTCCCGCCTTCGGGGTGAGGTGGTGTGACGGAGATGCCAACTTTCCCCCCATAGGGAGGGAGCAGTGGTGCACCTTTCTGTCACCCCTCGCCTGGCTGTCACTTGCAGTGCTGTGACTGTGTCACCGGCTCCCGAACTCTAAAGTCTCTACAACATTTGTTATTATCAACTTTAGACCTCACCAGCTCGACACGACTGCCTTTTCTGCTTCACAGTGACAGTCAATATATAGACATATATCTCCTGTTCTATAAGTTTTCACTGTGTCACTAGGACATTCTAGTAGGCTATAGGCCCACCACTTGCCTAAAGTGGTTTTGATTCAAAGCCACTAAATGGCTGGCTAAAGCTGTAGAGGGGCGAGCGTGGCTGAGTAGGTAGAATGTTGCGGGGTGCCGCGTTTTCGCGGCACAACTGACTGCGTGGATGGAGAGGTAAGCGCGACGAGTGGCGGAGGAGAGTACGGAGAAGATGGGTCAGAGAGCGCTGGGGCCCCCGATGGTATGCAGCATTGCGCAGAGTTTGGTACTGAGTGGTTCGCGACACGTTCAAAAGGCCATGACCTCGGACATCGACAAGCGCGGAGACCTCGACCTTACTCTCCTACTTTCCGCCCACCCCCGCCGCTCCGCATTTTTCCTCACTACTCTATACGTCTTTACCCGTATCATTTTACCTTAATTTGCCACGCTTGCCGCTTGTTTGTGAACTTTGAGCGGATCTTGAAATCTTGCGGGCGACTTGGCCGTTTTTGACCGCTTATAACTTGCGGACCACTTGAGCTCAGACATTTTCCTTTGGAGGGTGTTTTTACTTCACCATTACCGGCCGTGTTACCGAGTTTCGTGGGCATCGGAGCAGATTTTGAATTTATCTTGGATTTGGCCCCTTCCTTGAGGGGGGCTCACCCTTATCGTTAGGGTTTCATCCCTTCGGTGCTTCGCTTACGGTTGCCATGGCTGCCGTGGATCCTTCTGATGGATTCACCACTCCGGTTCCGGCTGGGATCGACACGCGGAGGGCGCTTCCCTTCAGCGACGGCCCTGAGGAGCCTGTGCCCCCTACACCTGTGAAGCATCGCCCACTTGCGGGTGATGAGACAGGCGGTGCTGTGATTGTCAGGGAGTTTCTTAAGGACTGCCAGACTGTTCTCCGCGAGCCTGGTCACCGAGCCAGCATCATCCAGCAAGTTCGTGACCAGTGCCGGCCCACTCACATCAAAGCATCGGAGTGGGTTTTCGACATCGACAAGATCAAAGGCCAAGTGCCTCGGGAAATTGCATTGGACCGCTTCAGTCAAGCGGTAAAAACCCAGCTACCTGACTTCAATCTCCAGTTTGCCACGGTATTCCACCCGACAGACCTCACCACGACTGTTCTTCCTGAGGCCACTCGCATTCTCTACCGCATCCTGACGTCATTGGTGCGTGGATCATGCCTTCGGCTCATTGAGGAGTCGGCTACGGTGTCTCCGGATGATGGGCGCCGTGCATGGCTCGTCATCTGCCGGGCCGTTGCCAGGCGACGCAGGCCGTGGGTTTCCCATGGCTACCTGTTCGAGGCAGCTCCGGCGATTGAGCTGCTGGAGGATGTTGACCCCGAGCCCTATATTAAGGGTTTCATGCAGCACCACACCGCTATCCGGTCCGAGCTCAGACCTGGTGTAGAGCCTGACGATGTGTGGGGTGTGGGATTCGCCTTGGACCTCCTCACCCTTCGCGTGTGCCCTCTGTATTATAAGGATCTTCTGCAGGAGTGGAGTTCTAAGACGGCCGAGGGCAGGGAGAAGCGGGCTCTCGGGATTCAGCAGTTCACGCTGGCTGTGAAAGCCTTTCACCAACAGAAAACAGAGGAGAAGAAGCTGCTTAAAGAGAAGAAGAAAAAGGATGGGGTCTCCGCATTGGCGGCCTCACTTCTCTCTGGGGAGTCCCCTTCTGCCGCCCTTCTGGCCCGTGCGGGCATCCCGCAGACTCGCATTGTTGGTGGCCGCAGGCGTGACGAGCCCAGACACCCGCCACAGACTCGGGATGCTCAGCCGCAGGCAGCCGGACAGGGTGCTCACCGGTCTGGGGGCGACAGGGGTACAGCTCCCCGCGCCAGACCGGCCCGCGGCGGGAAGAATCGACAACAGAACATGAAGGGGCACAGGAAGGGCTCTCACCCTTCCCCTCATGCCCCTCCACCGCGGACTCAGGGGCAGCGGCAGCCTGCATCGCCGGTGGTTCACCGACTGCCTTGCGGGTGACACGAGATGCACAGGGCCGCCACACGGTCCAGTGTTGGGACTGTGGCGGCCCTCACTTCCGCCGTGATTGCCCTGGAGGGGTGCAGATAGAGTGCGCATGTGGCGGGGTTCCACCCCGAGGGCACGCCTATTGCGGACATCCTGTCAGAGCTGGATGCGGCTTTCCTCGATCCGGAGGAGGAGGTGTATGAGTCATGCTTATACTCTTACTCATTGGAGCTCGGGGAGGCACCGCTTGACCTCCCCGCGGCTCAGGCGGCTGCCGTTGTGCCGCACTCTGCCGTTGACAGTGAGGAGCCGTGGACTGAGTCGGAGTGGGCTATCTGGGACTCATGTGGCCGCTCGGAGGAGCAGTACTACGACGCTGTCAACCGCTTCAACTCGTACCAGGACCCTGACGATGGGGACTGCCCCGACGGTGAGATGACACCTACTCAGCTCCATGTTGCCGTGCACCAGCCTCTGGACCCTGCAGTGTCTCTGCAGCACTTCAGTGTTGAGCCACAGCAGCCAGCGGTGCCGGCAGCCGACGTGCGGATCACAACAACCAACACCGAATTCCCTGGAGCTGTGCAGCTGGTGAGCACGGCACCGCAGTCCCGGCCCAGGGGTCCGGGTGGCCCGGGCCGCAGGCCCTATGGGGCGGGTCACTTCATGTACATGAGTCTGCTGTGCATTCTAGCATTCTCTGGCACGGCAGATGCGGTGCAGTCTGGTGGTGCCTCCGGTGCTGTGCTGGAGGTGCACCCACGGGCTCTGGTGCTTTGGCATGCTATCACCTGGGGTCTGGCTATCTCGGCCTGTCTTCCTGCCGTTGGTGCCAGGACTCCCGTACGCACCTGGCGACACCTTGTCAACCGGCAGTCACCAGCGGGCGGGCACCAGCCCTCAACAACCCAGCCTCCGGCGGGTGAGCCCCGTACCTCTCGCCGCTCCTCACCAGTCTGGACTGCTGTTCTGGTTATCTGTAGCCCATAACCTGCTGCAGGTCGGCTCCTTCAAGGAAAAGTTCAATTGCTCCCGCTGTCCGAATGCTGAAGAATGTTTCCCCATTGAACAGCCCCGCTTTTTGCAACCAGCATTTGAGGTCTGAATTCATCTGCTTCCTGGAAATTGGACTATTTTCCACTTTGCCAGACCTGACTGGTCTGAACAAGAATCCTTGTGCAAGGTTCAGACCCAAAATTTTCATCACTTGGAGGTAGTCCTCCAACGCTGAGATGGGGCATTTAGATTTATCAGGGAGTCTTTTGATTCCGAAAACGTGTTCATCGCCCGAACGGAGTGTCTTCCCCCACTGGTAGTTGAAGAGAAAACCAGAGTTATCAGGGAATCTTATGATTCCTTCCACCCTTGTGGCGCCCAGCTCCGCCGGTCTCTTCAGAGCGTATAGGTCCATCAAGATCATTGCCTTACATCTAAGAGTAATGAACAAAATTATCCAATCTTGTGTCGAGGCAAAACCAGCTGCCTCTGCGTTCATGTGAATCACTAGTTTGTCGATCGTACAACTGAATAGTGGTGTTGCCTGATTTGGGGTGATTCTTGCTTGCAACTGTTCCTTCCTGGCCATTGTTTCATAGACCTTGATTTGACCACTCTACCCGTGCACGGGTTGTCCGACCCACACCTTCCGAAATCCTAGAAGGCACTAGAAAGTCTGCCGATAAGGGAATTCACCGAACTTGCGGCTTGTCTGACTGGGCAACTACACCCTCTCAGTTGAGGACACGTGGCCGAATGCACGTTAGTTTTACCGAACTGTTCCAATGGAGACTCCATTCTTTGCCCATTCTTTGACCAGCAATCCCATTTCTGATGATGTTACCACTGTGTCCCAAAACTGGGTACACTCATGGATAGTTCCCACCCGGAACTCCCCCGGATCCCTAGCTGGTGCGGAAAGGGGGTCCGGGACCAAATTCCCACTGAGGGCATCAATTACTGAAGGGGCCAAGGTGTCTTGCCCTTGGGCCTCACGCGGCCCTAAAGACCGTTGCCTCTCCATCACTTCCCGAGCACTGTCGAAGCCTTTAACCGCCATGGTAATAAACGCAAGCGGGTCTCTCACGCTTGTCGTTGCCGGCATGCCAGAATCCAGTGCGAAGTTGGCCAGGCTGTCAGCCAGTTTATTGTGGTCCCGTGCCACATGCTTGAAATTGAAAACACAATCCGGGCGCAAGGCCATGTGAGCTTTCCCAACGATAAGTAGTCTCTCCAAGTCTTTTGCGATAACGTTACGGGAGCCCGAGAATGCTGACACCACCAGCTCCGAGTCCCCAACAATTGTTGCTGTGGTCAAGTTCCATTCTATTGCTCTTTGGATTGCAATCACGGCCCCCACGAATTCTGCATAATTATTCGTCTTGGATCCAAGGCGCCCGTAGTCCCGGGTCCACTGTTGACCTTGTTCTGAGCAGAGTGCCACCCCGAACGAGGCTTGCCTCAAATCCGGCGATGCGTTAAAGCGGCATGCACCATCGAAGAAAAGCAATCCCTTCCGTGGGGCTGAGTTTGGCTCGTGTCCCTGTTCGAGACAACAACCACACCAGAGCACTCTTCCTTTCAGGAGAAATGCTCCTCGAAAATCGCACCCCGGTCTCTACCGGGCCCCAATCTTGTGGAAAGGGATGGACGATTTTCGAGCCTGGCCACTTCCGGTGTGCTACTCGTGTAGAGTAACCCACCCGTTGTGGTCAGTACTCTAACCGTCCAGCATCCCCATGTTAAAGGGAGGCTTCTATGACGGACGGGACCAGGTGGTCCGTGCAGGCAAGGTAATTGGCATTAATTGCCTGTATCCGCGAAGCACTCCAACTTGAGATATGCATCCCAAAGTCCGAAACCCAGTGTTCCGAAGCTGATCACGAAATCTAACGTAGAGCAAAAAAAAAAGCAAATCCAATTATCGAAATCCAGGATCCCGAAGGCTGAAATCTGAAAATTTAACGTAGAGCAAAATCAGCGAAATCGAAATTTCGAAAATCTAACGTAGAGCAAAAAAACAAATCCAAAAATCGAAAATCCAGCATCCCGAAGACTGAAAACTGAAAATCTAACGTAGAGCAAAATCAGCCAAATCGAAATTTCGAAATCTAACGTAGAGCAAAAATACCAAATCCAAAATTCGAAAAATCCAGCATCCCGAATTTGAAATCTGAAAATCTAACGTAGAGCAAAATCAGCCAAATCGACATTTCGAAAATCTAACGTAGAGCAAATTCACAAGCCGTCGCTACCTCTTGATGACGGCCCTGCTTATACACAAGCGAGGATCGAGGGTCGGAGGGGACGGCGAGTTCCCCGGCACAGACCCCCCATTATGGGCAACAACCGCGGAGAGCCCCGCGACCTTCGCCCCCGACCGCGTGTTGTCCTACCGCTGCCCATCTATCAGTCCAACCTCGCAGACCCACGGAAAAGGCTAACTGCGTGGCACTGGAAGAGAGATCTGTACTCCCTCCCCCTCGAAGTCGCCATGCAGAAGGTCCGCAGAGCTCTGCGCAAGTCCCCAGAGGCTGCCAAGGACCTGGTGGATAAAATGTCGGAGCGCGTCCGCAGCCGCGTACACTCTGGGAGTCGATCGCCAAAGGAGCGCGTGAACCGCGCCAATCAGCTGGCAGAGAGGATACGCATTGCCCGCGAACCCCAAGATCGCAAGGAGGGCCATCAACGCATAGCATTGTGGCACCTCCTTTCACACGACGGTCGCCAGCAAGTCCCCGAATCCTCTAACGCTAGCTCCCACGACCTCTACGCAGCTTGGAGAGAGCTGTCGCCTGCCGAGCAGCAAAAGGCAATCGCCACTTCGAGTCCAGACTCTTCCCCAGGTAGCAGGCTGTGGGAAAAGGAGGGCGCACGAAGAGCAGCAGCGAGGTCTTCGACATCCCTCTGCACCCTGGACACTGAAGTGGGCACGATACCTGGGACAGCGGGAGATGTGGGTTTACCTGGCGCCTGGTGCAGTCTGCACGCAGTACACCAGTACAAGATGAGGAAGCTGGGTCCCAGCCCCTTGGGAGCATCCCCTCCATCATCCTCGCTGGCCGAGCCCACAACAGAGACTACATCTTCGCACCATGATAACGCGCCGGCCACTCCGGGAGGAAACCCCGAAGGTTCATCCTACTGCTCAGAGGCGGAGGAGACCTCCGCACCCAGTTCGCTTTGCTTCACCCAGCAGATGACCACCGTCAAAACGCATGAAGCGGATGAAGCGCCACCCTGTCTCGACAGCCACCCCATCGCTGAAGACCCTGAGGTGATGGAAGAGGAGTCCTCGGTCAATTCGCTCTGCTTCACCCAGCAGATGGCAGCAGCTGGGACCCCTCAGACGAGAACTGACCACCAGAGCTCCCACCAGCTCGCCCACAACTCCCCTGCTGGCAGCCCTCAGCATGACGAGGACCCTCTCACCCATGGCAGTCTCACCAATAGTGTCGCTACCCATGTGAGCCCCACAACAAGCGGCACTACCCACGTGAGCCCCACAGTAAGCGGCACTACCCATGTTAGCCCTACCACCAGTGGCACTACACATGTGAGCCCTACTACCAGTGACACCACCCATGTGAGCCCTACCACCAGCGACACCACTCATGTCAGCCCCACCTCGAGCGAATGCACCTCAGCGGGCACCCTGCTGACGGCGAGTGCAGACAACCTCGTCAGTCATCCGCTGAAGATGTTGATTTGCTGGATGAGGAGTTCTACGCCGCGTGTAGGCAAACGTTGGAAGAATGCCGCGAGGCCTCGGACAACCTCCTCCCCAACCTCAAGTGCAAAAGCATACGCACAGATGGGGGAGTTCAGTGGAAGACCGACATCGAGGGTACCCTTGCAGCGGCACATGACGAAGAAGGACCGCTACTGCTGGTATTCTACGCAACCCTCAGAGGGCACACGGTCAAGGTGCTGATTGACTCGGGGGCCTCTGACAACTTCATCTCGGAGCAGAGCGCTAAGCGATGTGGCCTCACAACACGAGCCGGCTCCGAGATGCGAGTCACCCTGGCGGATGGATCTGTGAAGATCACTGGCGCCACCGCGTACGCCAAGTTTAACACGCACACCACCACGGGCACCTATACGGAGAACGCCCTTGCCCTCCGGATCCTACCACTGGGCATACAGGTGGATGTTATCCTCGGCGGAAGGTGGCTGCGCAGTCACTCTCCTGTCACTCTGGGCTATGAAGGGAATGGCTCCGTCTCCTTCCTCAGGAAGTCCCGCAGTGGCAAGATTGGGGATCGCGTCACCATCACAGGCTGTTCTCCTGGGAAAGCATCTGGGGACAGGTCTCCGAAGGGCACGGCCTGCGCGGGATTGGTGGATGAGGTGTTCCTAACCCCTGCCCAGCTGAAGAAGTACCTGGTGTACGCGGAGACGCAGAAGCTACGCGGCAATGACGACCCGGAGATACAGCCCGCCTGGCTCATGGTGGCCGAGAAGTCCCCCGACGATACTGCTTCTGCCTTTGCAGCCACGGCTATCGACTCTGAGAACGCCGAACCCGCTGCGGATACTGAAGATGCAGAAGTGAGCCCTGAGTGGACCCTCAAGTTTCAGGACTTCTGGGGTGAGGAGTACAAGAAGGAGATGACTACTGCCCTACCGAATATCGATGGACTCAGACATGACCCCCAAGATGAAGCCAACATTAACCTGGACCCTGAGCTGAGCAAGAAGGGACCTCCCTGCCAGCGCATCTACAAGAAGTCCGCAGAGGAACTCCGCCAACTTCGAGAACGCGTGGAGACTCTGATGTCCAAGGGCTACATCCGACCCTCTTCCAGCCCTTATGCAGCTCCCTGTTTGATGGTCCCTAAACCCGGGAACCCCAAGGAGCTGCGACTGGTGATCGATTACCGGCTCCTCAACCGCCAGACAGTTAAGGACAAGTATCCTCTCCCAGACATCCAGATGATGTTCGACGAGATGCAGGGTGCGAAGTTCTTCTCTTCGTTCGACGCGGTGGATGGCTTCTGGCAAGTACCGATGGCACCAGGGGATGTCGAGAAGACCGCCTTCACCACCCAGATGGGGTCATATGAGTGGTTGGTCATGCCGCAGGGGCTGCAGAATTCACCGTCTCAGTACCAGCGACGGATGCAGCGGGCCTTGGGCCATCTCCCATTTGTCCGGATCTTCATCGATGATGTGGTCGTCTTCAGCAACACCGCTGCAGAGCACTACGAGCACGTCAAGCAACTGCTCCTGACATGCAGGGAGAAGGGCGTCTTCCTCAAGAGGTCCAAGTGCCAACTGTTGAAGAAATCCTTGCGGTTCCTTGGCCACTGTATCTCCGCAGATGGCTGCAGACCCCAACACGACAAGGTGGCTGCAGTGAGGGACTGGCCCGAGCTGGAAACGGTTACCCACGTCAGGCAGTTCTTGGGCCTGGCGGGGTATTACCGCAGGTTCATCCACTGCTTCTCCGAGATCGCTCAGCCTCTCACCCGGTTGACCAAGTCGGACGTGCCCTGGGAGTGGGGTCCCATGCAGCAGTGGGCCTTCGAGGAGCTGAAGAAGGCCCTCACCTCAGCGCCAGTACTCGCCTTGCCCAACATCAAGGGTGCCGCAGACGGCACGGCACCTTTCGTGGTGCAGACGGATGCTAGCGGCATCGCTCTTGGGGGAGTACTGATGCAAGACAATGGAGATGGTCTTGGACTGCGCGTGATAGCATACGAGAGCCGCCAGTTCTCAGCCGCCGAGCAGAATTACCACACCGGCGAGCGTGAGCTAGGTGCTCTACACCATTGCACCACCGTTACCTGGCGGCATTACCTCATCTTCACCAACTTCCGCATCCAGGGTGATCACCGCCCCCTTGAATGGCTGATGGAACCTGGCAGGGAGCTTAGCCGCAGACAGGCACGCTGGTACATGGATCTGGTGGAGGTGGGAGTCCCGAGAATGGAGTACATCAAAGGAGCGCTGCTGTTGGTACCGGACGCCCTGTCCAGAAGACCTGACTTCAAAGACAAGGACGTGCGAGAGGGGTTGAAGGAGGCAGGAGTGATCGACCCCACCTCAGATCTGCCGAAAGACCCCCTGGCAACGCTGGAGTCTGAATGCTTCTCCAGCTCACCACCCGCAGCTCATCCCCACTGGGCCCAGACTGTTGACTGTTGGCTCTCAGCAGTGGAGACCCTCTCCGTGGCGGAACAGGCCATGGACGTGGGGGAAACCATCGCTCTCGTTAACCCGAAGCTCTATAAGGGAATGAAGGAGGATCATCTCGACTTCGACATGCCTGACTGGCCTGCAGCTGATAGCGCGAAGCCGGTAGAAGCTCCACACGAACCCCCTGACAGAGCTCCACCCCAGATAAGGATAACGAGGAGTATGTCACGCGCTGGGAAGGCCTCTGCGACCCCAGCACCTCCGCAGTTGGCGTCACCGAAGACGCGAACGCCTACGTCACGAGCTGACGCATCGGAGGCGCCCACTGAGAAGGTGCCAGCGAACTCACCAACCCCGCAGCAGGCGCCCCAACAGTCAACTCCATCCCCGGTCCTTCACCCACAAAAACGGCAGGCTCCCCCAGAGGACTCACAGAATTGGCGTGTCCGAGCAGAGTACTCCTCGAAGTACGCCGAGAAATTTGGACCCTTCGATGTGGACGCCTGTTGTGACTTTGGCGGCCGCAACAGACAGGCGGATAGATTCTGGACAGACTGCCTTTCAGAGAAATGGAGGGGCCTTCGGGTTTGGTGTAACCCTCCATACAACTCCAAGCACATCACTGTGGAGGCGATCTTGAACAAGTATATCGCGGAATGGAAGGCAGACCCAGAGAACACCTCAGCAGTCTTCGTCCTACCAGATCACCAGTCCAAGCTCCCCGCGTGGCGCAAACTTTTCAGAAAGGCCAATATGCAGATTGTGGAGGTCATCCCTACTCACGATGACAAGGGCGAGCCCAATCAGTTCTTCGAGAACCCAGATGGGAAGGCCTTCGACCTTCGCTGGCCTGTTCTGATAGTACACGCCCCTCCCGCCAAACCACAACCAGCACGCGTGAGGCATCCGCGAACAGCCCCCGCTGTGATAAGGACAGGTGAGGCGGCAGACTTCAGAGACGCAGCCTCCCAGCAGTCGGACTCAAAGTTCCTGCGCGCGTTGAAAGCGGAGTACACCCGAGAGGGGACACTTCGCTCACTAAGAGAAAAAGTGAAGGCGGCGCCACACCAATGCCTACAGGACTTCAGGCTGGTGGGTGAAGTGGTTTGGAGAACCGCAGCAGGGAGATATCAGTTGGTGCTGGGGGAGGACTCTCCACTTCGAGAAGTAGTGATTCGCCATGCTCATGAGTCATTGTCCTCAGGCCACACTGGGCGAGACAAGACTCTGGAGAGGGTGCTGCGACGCTTCTATTGGCGTGGTGCCGCGGAAGATGTGGGCACTTGGGTTGCATCCTGCGCAGTGTGCCAATCAGTGAGGCCGCGGGGAACTTACCCGGATGGGTTGCTAAACCCTCACAGCATCCCGAACAGGCCATGGCAGGATGTCGCGGTGGACTTCGTCACCGGCCTGCCGGTATCAGAGAGGGGCAATGATGCTTTCGTGGCCTTCACCTGCAAGCTGACGAAGATGGTCCACGTTGTGCCGATGAACTTCGGCGACAGCTCCGCAGCTGTGGTGGCCAGAATCTACTTTGACTCGGTGTGGCGCTTACATGGCGCGCCTATGAAGATTGTCTCTGATCGTGACCCGCGGTTTCAAGATGCTTTCTGGCAGGAACTCATGAGACTGATGGGTGTGAAAGTGGCTCGTACCACGCCGTACAACCCTCGGTCTGACGGCCAGGCGGAACACAGCAACAGGGTTATTGAGGACATGCTCAGGTCCTTTGTAGACGCCAATGTGGAGGACTGGGATCTGTTCACCACTAACGTGGAGTTCGCGATCAATGACTCCAGGAGTGAATCTACTGGCTTCACGCCGTTTGAACTGGTGTTCGGGTTCTCGCCGCTGTCGCAGTTGGACCTTTTCCTGGAGGCCGCACAGTCCACCGCTGGACGACGAACTGGGGGAGTAGGCACCGCACACGAAGTGGCTGTGAAATTTTCGTCGCAGCTGCGGGACGCCAGACAGCGGTTAGAGCTGGCTCAACAGCGACAGCGTGAACAGTTTGATCGCAGACACGGGCAGCGGGAGTATGCTGTTGGAGATCTGGTCTGGATAGAGGCGAAACACCTTACGGAGAAGGTGATGGATCGCTCCATCTGTAGGAAACTGACCAAGCGCTGGCATGGAAACACACTATTCGATGAAAATGATATTCTCATGTGAAAATGATATTGCCTTATTTACCTCATGATAGGCTTAAAAAGCCGCATTTTAACAGTCAAGAACATGCAAGTGCAGGTTGTGCATTAGATTTAATGGTTTTTATGGTACAAAATTGAGGTCAAATGCACTTTTCGAAATCTAGGAGGAGTGAAAACACACAGAACTTTTGACTCAGAATCTATATACACGTTATACACATATTATTTACATGTTTTTTTTTCGTCTTGCTTTACGCGTCCACTTCAGGTGCTACCGCTACCGCTACGCAATTATCAAAAGCTTCGTCTTCATCGGAATCATCCGATTCATTCAAGTCACCTAGGTCCTTGCGCGTCGGCGTTTGGATTGTTGTGCAAGCAAAGCGACGACTATCTGCGCGTATTGCTCGTTCGGTATACTCCGTTCGGGGTCATTCGCATCCACATTCCATGCCAGCACTATTTCATTCTTATCGAAAGTCTCGGTAGACGGTCGGTGCCCCGGTGGCGCTGCGAAAGCTCCTGGGTGACTCGCAAGCTGCTTGCCGAGGTGCTTCTTCTTGGTGTCGGTGTGCTTTTTGGGTTGGAAATAGCGATATAGCAGCTGTTGAGTTGACGGATAGCGCGCCTCCACCTTCACCAAGTACAACGGATCCGACCATTCGCTTCGCTTCAGTTGTACGCGGAACGCGAACTTGTCGTTTTCAGATTCCACCGCGAGAGCCACTGCAAAGCTGCCGACTGTCATCTGGCCGTAGGTGACCTCCCACCTGGGCGTTGTCCACGTACTGCTCTGCTCGCTTTTGGGCTCGACCTTGGTGTTTCCGTTTACCGTTGTACACTTCTATCGGCGCTCGATCAATTCGGCGTTGGATGCGCACCGGTATAGCGGGGACGGCGGCAGCCTCGGCAGCTTCTATCGCCAACGCGGGCGCCTCTATCAGTCGAACCAAGGTGGTATTGCGCTCGATGGCGATTTTCTCGGGATGCTGGAAGGGTATCGCGGGCGCTTGACATTCTCCACCAGCAGTTAGGTGGCGCTGTTTCTCGATGACATCCTCGCGCCAAAACTTTTCGTGCACCTCCGTGAGCTTTGTGCCCAAAATGTCCTTCAACGCCTGTAAGGTATGCTCAAGCTTTTCGATGCCTTCTTCGGTAAAAGGAATCGGCTTGATGTATCCAGGCCCCGTGACAGGGGGTGTAGAAACAAGCTTTGGCAATGGAGTCTCGGGTAACCATTTGGGTGAAATGGAATACTGTTTGTACTGCATGCCCACTTCGCCGTGCTCGTTCTTCTTGAACTTGAAAGCCTGTTGTGCCAAAATATTGTGGCAATCGAAGACGTGACCATCAAACCAAGAGCTGAAGTCGAAGATCTTCTCGGTGTGCTCGCATATTACACCATCCGTAAAGCATTCTTGTGCGACCTCTATCATCTCGTCGAGCGTCCAAGCTTGCTTGCGTCGTAGACGCACGGAGAAGCGTGAAAACATCTGGTCAATGTTCTCGTGCGTATGTCCCACCAACAGAAAGTTGAGTTTCACCTTGCGAAAGACGTCCGTGTGCACCAGCCAAGCTGCGTATGCCAACATCAACTTGCTCTTGTTGGTGCTCACATTGTCAAGCTGTACATACAATACTTCCGGCATCGGGTATGAATTTTCCCCGTCCCCGTTGCGTCGATGCTCTTGAATGCGGAGGATATCCCGGTGCAAAACGTTGACAAGGAAGTTCGCATCGTCCTTGAAGTTGGCGTAGTTGAAATCCATGAAGCGGCCCACGTTCTCGATCATGCTCCCCATGTTGTGCACGTCAAGGAAGTCCTTAGAGTCCAGATGTTTAGGGATACGTCGAAAGTGTGGCAGTCGGGTGGTCCACTGCGTCATGCCATCGATGATCACCGAGGCATACTTATGCCAAGTTTTGTTCATGGTAATGCTCTTGGTCATATTCGCTTTACGACCATGTTTGTAGAACTTCTGGCGCTCCGCTCGTGCGATTGCATGATGTTTGTTGAGAGGCCCGTTGTATTGCGCTGTGCAAGATACACAAATTTGGGTCAGTGAACAAATTACATAAGCATATAAACACATCACAAAGCTATTCATGAATATTCACCTTTTTGAGATTTGGTTAAGCCTTCCTTCAATAACTTGAAGGACGCGCAAACATCGCACTGAGAAAATCGGTTCGTCGATGGAATCTTGAGCCACTTCCTGCAATCTTCGTCAAATATTTTGTAGAAGTAACTGAGAGAGCATTTTTTCCTCTCCTCATTCTCTTGCAAGCCCTCGTTGTACTCGTCCCACAGCTCTTCGATGGTCAATCCATCCGAAAGATGAATCGGTTCTTTGTCAGGTTGGTGTTGTCCGTATTCGTCGGCGTATTTCTTGAGCCAGGCGACGACCGACTCGCGTTTCAGAGAAATCTTGCGGTTGTCCTCCTCGTACGTCAATCCATGAACAAACGTGTGTCGGCCCTCGAGCACGCGTGTCCGACAGTCGTGAAGATACCCGTAGCTGATGCCGTAAGCCATATAGTAGAACTTAAAGCACACCTGTTACAAAAAAAAGACACCGTCACTCAAAAATTATTAACACATTATCCAAAAAAAAGCATAAGGGTTTTGGTAGGTCATAAGCATAAGGGTTTGGTGGAAGGGCTTTGGCCAGAGGCCGTTCATTAGCTAATGAACGGTTCCCGCAGCCAAAGTGTCTATTTGTGAGTCGCGCTTTGGCCAGAGGCCGTTCATTAGCTAATGTACGGTTCCCGCAGCCAAAGTGTCTAATTGTGAGTCGCGCTTTGGC